>JAQIUQ010003053.1:47500-89491 GCA_030378365.1 Hybognathus amarus | reverse complement strand
TAACTTAAAAGGAGCGAGCAAAGATTATCATAACCAATGTCCCTCACATGTGCAGATTGATATTTAAACGTTTTTTATTTTTTCTTCTCTACAGTAACATTTAGATATTTAAATGAAATAAAACGCCAATAACAAAGTGAACTAGGTAGGTTAGCTGATTACCATAAAAATCCATAGATATCGTAGTCAGTTCTTATGGCTGTTGACACTTTCTCTGACAAGCGGATGTGATTAAACCCGTTTTCCGGTTTGGTCACGTGACGCTCGAACATAAAGCCTATTGAGGAGTAATTATGATCAAGCAAACAATGTTCGCGCCAATCAAATTGCCAGGGCGGGCTTTATACGATGATGGACAGATTGATCTGCAAGTAATCATCACGTTATCAACGTCCTGCTGTCGCGTCTGTTGTAAAATAAATCGACAGCGCATTAATTTTAATAGAAAAACAGAGAACTGCAATCAAGGCATTTGTCGATCGGAAAGATATTTTGCCGTCCTTTCCACATGATTCGGGAAAAGTAACTTATATCAGCTGGCTCCGATGGTCACTAAGAAGATGTGTAATGAAAAGCCTGTGGTCGTTGGGGTTTCTACTTTGGTCGCACTCATTGAGAAGTAAGTAAAAGAAGCAACGCTCGTTATTTAACTTCTAAAATAAGTAAGTTCTGTAGTTGAAAACTGCGCTATGCAAAGGAGTTGACTTACTGCGTTGCTCTGATTGGTTGTAGGTCTACCGACTATCCAATAGGCTTTATGCACAACCTACTTCCGCATTCTGTAAAACAGGTGTCATCGCTTCCGGTTCTGGTCTTTTGTATGTGCTTCATGATTTTTTTGCGGTTTTACTCAAGATAACTTAAAAGGAGCGAGCAAAGATTATCATAACCAATGTCCCTCACATGTGCAGATTGATATTTAAACGTTTTTTTTTTCTTCTCTACAGTAACGTTTAGATATTTAAATGGAATAAAACGCCAATAACAAAGTGAACTAGGTAGGTTAGCTGATTACCATAAAAATCCATAGATATCGTAGTCAGTTCTTATGCCCGTTGACACTTTCTCTGACAAGCGGATGCGAATTAAACCCGTTTTCCGGTTTGGTCACGTGACGCTCGACATAAGCCTTAGTGTAGTGTTGTTGTTTTTTCCTGGTTCGGTTACGACACGCCTCATAATCAAATGGAGCGGTCTCAGACTCATATTCTCAATAGAATATGAGTATGACGAAGTCAGGCTAACAAAACATCTCTATTTGAAACAAATGTTGTTTAACTTTTATTTATCATCTGAAAAAAAAGTACCAGTTTCCAGAAACATTAAGTAGCCTATTACAGTACTTTACATGCATTTATAAATTATACATAGATATCACAATTTCTTGAATAAATAGAGGGAATGCATTGACGCCACTTTCCCGCCAGAACAACCCCCCTCAGTCTGACTGAGTGACAAAAGATCTGCTGCGTGACTGGATTTAAAAGGTAAACTGCGTAAATGCGACTAAAACGAACAATTTTATCAATTTAAACTAAATGTTGGACTCAATATAGTGTTCCTTACAACTTACTAAAGATCCAGTGATCCATGAATATTGACATGCAGCCAGGAATCTTGTTGCCTGACATTTATGTTTGCCTGATTTCGACGCCGGGGAAATAAAAGCAATACGGTAAACATGATAAAGCAAATTTGCCTGTGAACGCTTTATATTAATACAATATAGGTAGGTCAAAATCCGGGTGATCACTTATATCAGTGTTATATACACTCACCGGCCACTTTATTAGGTACCCCATGCTAGTAACGGGTTGGACCCCCTTTTGCCTTCAGAACTGCCTCAATTCTTCATGGCATAGATTCAACAACGTGCTGGAAGCATTCCTCAGGGAGTTTGGTCCATATTGACATGATGGCATCACACAGTTGCCGCAGATTTGTCGGCTGCACATCCATGATACGATCTCCCGTTCCACCACATCCCAAAGATGCTCTATTGGATTGAGATCTGGTGACTGTGGAGGCCATTTGAGTACAGCGAACTCATTGTCATGTTCAAGAAACCAGTCTGAGATGATTCCAGCTTTATGACATGGCGCATTATCCTGCTGAAAGTAGCCATCAGAAGTTGGGTACATTGTGGTCATAAAGGGATGGACATGGTCAGCAACAATACTCAGGTAGGCTGTGGCGTTGCAACGATGCTCAATAGCTTGTTTTCACATGACGTCAAACATAAATGTCAGGCGACACGATTCCTGGCTGCATGTCAATAATATCCATGGATCACGATCTTTAGTAAGTTGTAAGGAACACTATATTGAGTCCAACATAAAATTTAAATTGATAAAATTGTTCGTTTTAGTCGCATTTTCGCAGTTTCCCCTATTAAATCCAGTCACGCAGCAGATCTTTTGCCACTCGGTCAGGCTGAGAGGGGTTGTTCCGGCGGGAAAGTCACGTGTATGCATTCCCTCTATACATTATTTATGTGGCTTATAATTACATTATTCAGGTGTTTTAATACACTTATGTGGCTGTTTGTGTAACGTACCAGTTTCCGAACTTTGTAAAGTCAAAGCATGTCTGTAAGACGAGTTAGTTGCTGATATCTACAGCCTCGATGGCAGGCAAATCTCTCAATTCAGTTGAAAATCGGTCCTGTTCATAACGTAAGGATCACGTCCTGCATATGTTTCGATTTTCTGTTTATATATTTCTCTTGTAATAGCGTCTAAAGTAGTACAGTACGGATTTTCCTCCATCTCGTCCATTGCGCTCTTCACTCCTTGCCCTCCACCTGCATTTCGCGCGTCAACACAATCACGTGACTGCAAACCACCTATTGGTACCAAGGGGCCCAAAGAGTGCCAAGAAAATATTCCCCACACCATGACACCACCACCACCAGCCTAAACCGTTGATACAAGGCAGGATGGATCCATGCTTTCATGTTGTAGATGCCAAATTCTGACCCTACCATCCGAATGTCGCAGCAGAAATCGAGACTCATCAGACCAGGCAACGTTTTTCCAATCTTCTATTGTCCAATTTCGATGAGCTTGTGCAAATTGTAGCCTCAGTTTCCTGTTCTTAGCTGAAAGGAGTGGCACCCGGTGTGGTCTTCTGCTGCTGTAGCCCATCTGCCTCAAAGTTCGACGTACTGTGCGTTCAGAGATGATCTTCTGCCCACCTTGGTTGTAACGGGTGGTTATTTGAGTCACTGTTGCCCTTCTATCAGCTCGAACCAGTCTGGCCATTCTCCTCTGACCTCTGGCATCAACAAGGCATTTCCGCCCACAGAACTGCCGCTCACTGGATGTTTTTTTCTTTTTCGGACCATTCTCTGTAAACCCTAGAGATGGTTGTGCGTGAAAATCCCAGTAGATTAGCAGTTTCTGAAATACTCAGACCAGCCCTTCTGGCACCAACAATCATGCCACGTTCAAAGTCACTCAAATCACCTTTCTTCCCCATACTGATGCTCGGTTTGAACTGCAGGAGATTGTCTTGACCATGTCTACATGCCTAAATGCACTGAGTTGCCGCCATGTGATTGGCTGCTTAGAAATTAAGTGTTAACGAGCAGTTGGACAGGTGTACCTAATAAAGTGGCCGGTGAGTGTATAGCATATATATCATCATATCGTCCAGCTATAAAACTTTATAGTTTTTTTTTTTTTGGTCAGTGTTTATTAAGAAACATCCAATAATGCAGAATATGCAATGATAAATATTTAATTAATGAGTTGTTAAAGGGCGGGTTTACTGCAATTTCACTTTTTTGATTTTAAATAGTGTGTAATGTTGCTGTTGGTGCATGAACAGTATCTGCAAAGTTGCAGCGCTGAAAGTTTAGTGTAAGCAGAGATATCGTCTTTTAAAAATCAGGAAGTATAATTGCCTACAAAAACGACTCGTTTTGGACTACAGCTGGGTTATGGTACGTCACTAACCCACACATTTGCATCAACCACTCCCTCCGGAATATGCAGGAAAGGGCATGCGTCGAGTGAGTTGTTCACGCAGCTGTCAGGTCTTTGTGTTTCAGGCTTCCCACGGACACTATACTTCGACAACAATGGATACAATTTGTTCATCATTTTAAATGTATTTGCATGTATAATTACCGACGGAGCGTTGTGTTTGTTTTTTTGTTTTTTTTTCAAATGCCAGCTCTGGCTTTGTAGGCTTTATGGGCTACTAGTTAGGCTACTTTGTGTCAACGGCAAATGCGTACAAACATTATGGACCTGGATTTTGTATAAGTACTAATGTTGTAAATGTATTTTTCATATATATATGCTTTATGACTTTATTTTCGAATTTGATCAAGAAGCAGTATAACATTAAGTATAACATTAGTTAGCCAGTCAGTTGCTATCGTTGCCAGTCAGATGCTATTGTGTAAATCAAACGTGTATTAAGTTAAAAAATGAAGCATATTATTATTCAGAAACGTTTATTAAGAGCCGTGTGTGGTGAGGTTCTGCTTGACTCTCTTCATCGCGGCTTTCTCGGTCTGATTCTGCCTCACTGATACTGCAGTCTCGACATCATTATTTACGTGTATCCACCGTCTATGTTATCCACCTTTGGCATGCCCGCCCGTTTCGCCCGTAAAGGTCATGGGCGTTAATATTCCGGACAACGTGAGCGACAGTTTAGCCAATCACAACACACCGGCCCAGAACGAACCAATCTGAGCCCACTACGTCATTCTGAGGGAGTGTTTTCATAGACTCAGGAAGTCATCCGCTCGTGCAGGGGACAGGGGAAAGCGCGGCTGACAATAAAGGTGAAATTTATGAAAAATAAGACTTTTAAAAAAAGAAAAACTACGGATACATGTTATATTGCACCCCATAAACACAATCATGCAAAGAAAAAGAGCAGTGAACCCGGGTTTTTTCCTGTCTCACATTTTTGATTTTAAATAGTGTTTAATGTTGCTGTTGGTGCATGAACAGTATCTGCAAAGTTGCAGCGCTGAAAGTTCAGTGTAAGCAGAGATATCGTCTTTTATAAACCAGGAAGTATAATTGCCTACAAAAACGACTGGATTTGGACTACAGCTGGGTTATGGTACGTCACTAACCCACACATTTGCATCAACCACTCCCTCCGGAATATGCAGGAAAGGGCATGCGTCGAGTGAGTTGTGTTCACGACAGATGTCAGGTCTTCTGTGTTTCGGGCTTCCCACGGACACTATACTTCGACAACAATGGAAACAATTTGTGTTTGATTATATTCCTGAAAGTGACGATGGTAATCTAGCTCTCTGTGCTGCGCATTTACGAGAGACAGCTTCCAGAATCTCCACGAATTCAACCGGATTAACGTAAACAAGAAACTGTTTCTGGAATCATGAAGCAGATCCAGCTTTAAAACCAGCAGTTAAAAGTCAGCAGTTGTTAGGCCACACTGTAAGTAGGCTAAGACTTCATCATTTTAAATGTATTTGCATGTATAATTACAGACGGAGCGTTTTGTTTTGTTTTTTATTTCAAATGCCAGCGCTTGCTTTGTAGGCTTTATGGGCTAGCTGCTACTAGTTAGGCTATTTTGTGTCTTCGGCAAACGCGTACAAACATAATGGACCTGAATTTTGTATAAGTACTAATGTTGTAAATGTATTTTTCATATATATATGCTTTATGACTTTATTTTCGATTTGATCAAGAACGTAAACCTGCAAACGCTGTTTGAGTATAACATTAGTTAGCGAGTCAGTTGCTATCGTTGCCAGTCAGATACTATTGTGTAAAACAAACGTGTATTAAGTTAAAAAATGAAGCAAATTATCATTCAGAAACCTTTATTATGAGCCGTGTGTGGTGAGGTTCTGCTTGACTCTGATTCATCGCGGCTTTCTCGGTCTGATTCTGCCTCACTGATACTGCAGTCTCGACATCATTATTTACGTGTATCCACCGTCTATGTTATCCACATTTGGCATGCCCGCCCGTTTCGCCCGTAAAGGTAATGGGCGTTAATCTTCCGGACAACGTGAGCGACAGTTTAGCCAATCACAACACACCGGCCCAAACAAACCAATCTGAGCTCACAACGTCATTCTGAGGGAGTGTTTTCATAGACTCAGGAAGTCATCCGCTCGTTCAGGGGACAGAGGAGAGCGCGGCTGAAAGGTGAAATTTATGAAAAATAAGACTTTTAAAAAAAGTAAAACCACGGATACATGTTATATTGCACCCCATAAACACAATCATGCAAAGAAAAAGAGCAGTAAACCCCACCTTTAAAGTGAACGCAGCCATTTATGTCTGTCATTAATTCTGTTGTCATAACAACATAAAATAGCATTAATTGTAAGCAATCAGAATTAATAGCCTCTGTATTTAATTCAATCTAAAAACTAAAAAGACTATCCAGTGATCAATGTAATAAAAAAGTCTAAATATTTATTTATTTATCTATATCTATCTTAAACATAAAATAACCTGATCCTGGTTTGATCAAGGTGCGACTGTTCTGAATTTTTTGCATCTTGCATAAAAATCCTGTCTATTCATTGTATGCATTTAGTGTATAGTGTACCTAAAATAAAAATAGTTATACAGGTTTAAGCCTTTTAATTTCTTTGTATTAATTAACCACTTAGGAAACTTATGTCCACTGTTCTTTTTTTTATAAATATAGGATTTGTATTACATCTATATTCATTATAGTCAAATTGAGAATCAAATCAGGAATCGAAATCGAAAATCAAAGTGAAATCGAATTGATCTGAGAGCTTTCGAAACGAAGTCTAATCGAAATTGAACACTTAAATCGATACCCAAAATTGATGTCCCCGTCCCCACCAATTTCAAAATCAAACCTACGCCTCTGAGAATGACACAAATACACACTCCAGCCTTGCTATAGCTATATTTTATAGGGCACAGATAACCTACATTTGAAGAGGTTTATTTAAGGCATTGTTTGTATACACTGCTGTAGGCTAGATTTAAATTTTTAAAAATAAAAATAAAAACGGTGCGAAAGTGAAAGACAACTTGGCTGTTACAAATAGCAGATTTTAATTTCCTTTTGCAAACCGAAGGAATGCTGTGAATATTTTAATAGGATGGTAGGTTGAAGTTTAAGTCATGTGTTTTGCTCCCAAAACCATTCGCCTCGTGTCGTGTTTCTGTCATTAGCTGGAAATTGAAAACAAGTTCCAGACTCCAGACAGACAGGGCTTTCAATCTGTACCTTTTGCTGTTGGTGGACTCAAAAATGTAAATTAGTAATATTTAATGTAATAATATAATATTTAAAATAGCTTGATTTTTAACACGGTTAAATAAGTGCTATCATAAGAACAAGAAAACTGTTTTCTGAACAATAGCACGGATGTCATACTAGTTACGCAAATAGATAAAAATGACAGGTAGGGTGGCCATTTCCATAACTCCAAAAAGTAGGACACTTGCGGCATTTAGTGAGGCACGAATAATGGGCTCTATGCACAGCTGCAATACTTCCTGAACTTAAGCCAGATTCTTGTTTCCTGTCTGCCATTATTGGACACATTGATTAATTCAGGTGTGTCTGATTATTGTTGCTGTGACTACTGAGGTCAAGCACACCTGAGTTAATCAAATTGTCCAATAATGGCAGACAGGAAACAAGGAGCTGGCTGAAGTTCAGGAAGTAGTGCAGCTGTGCATAGAGCCCATTGCATAGGACTCTGGTGTACTCGCAAGTACAATACAATTTTGTCCATCATGTCGATGGTATCATGATACAGTGATTCTGAAATAGCCTATAGAAAAGAGCCTACTCTATTAATTGATAGACAATTTGATCTACTACGACATTGATGTAGACCTGTGTAGCAGAAAAGAGGGAAACGAGTCTTTGTTCACAGGCTATTTGTATAGAGGGAATGCGCGTGACGTCACCGTCCGGTCACGTGCCTGCAGTTTCTCACAGTGAGTGGCAAAAAGACTGCAAAAATCAAACACAACACATATAAAGTGGGAAAGAGCTTTGCGATTGACTGTACAACTAGATTTGACAAAAAATCAGAGGTATATTTTTACAGACTGCTATAGAAAGAGGAGCAAATGGATCACTGCAATTCACAGAAACAACTGGACTCCAGTCAGCAAAAGGTGGATCTGCAGTTATCATTTTGTGTCAATGCTGAATTTAGCTGTAAAACCATACCCATATATTTTGTATTGTTATATATATTACGCCATATACAAACGCTTTTGCAAAAGCGTAAATATACAACGCACAGGGTACCCTTTAGCGCCAAATGAGACGTAAAAATAAAGCGGGCAGAAGGCGCCTCCTAGTGGCCTAACCCTACCCCAACCCCATACCTAAACCTAACCGTCTCATTTGGCGCTAAAGGGTACCCTGTGCGTTGTATATTTACGCTTTTGCAAAAGTGTCAAAATATGGCGCCTTGGGATGAGAATGCGTTGCTTGTGCCTACATGTGCACGCAGTGAAAGACATCTCTGAAAGTGCGCGAGCACGGGATGGTTTTACATTGCTTGAATGTTTAAACTGATAAATCATAAAACTTAAAAAGACGTGAAAGTTACGTTAGTTACAATCATAGGTTACGATGCAATGCTGGCCCGATTGTGCAAGTGAATATTCCGTCATGTCCCGAAACGCGAGTGTGTACCTGCAGCGTGCTTGCCTAGAGCAGAGAGAAGACGCAGCACGCACCGCGAGTATAATTTCCTTAATATGAAAAAAATATAATCGATTTTGAATCGACCACATTGTAATAAACGATTAATGGAAAATAATTTTTTTGCCCAGCCCTAATAAATATATTTTAAGTTTTGATTGAAATTATTGCTAGGGATAAATCAGTGTCACAGGATATTGGTAGGGACACGTCCCTCAGCGTGCCTACTAAATTCTACGCCCCTGGTCATTCTTAATTTATTTTGTAGGATATAGCTATATAGCCAGTGTTTACCAGCCTCCACAGTAAGAAGTTACCTATATCAACAACAACAAAAAAATACTAGTTTTCCCATTCTCATACTGGATAAAAGTATAATTAAAGTTACACAAATAAATGCACATTTTCTTCTTTCTGTAACATTTTTTTAAAGCTTTAACAAAAGCAACCTCAAAATCTTTCAACATACGACCTTTGGGAATCACTAGCATCTAAGTAGGCTAATGGATTGTAATAGATTAAAGGTGGTAAAGATATAGTGAAAATTCTATTATATACTCACCCGTTCAAAACCAGTATGATGTATTTTCTTCTGTAAAGAAAATATTCTGAAGAACATTGGGAACACATTTTCAAAATATGTTCCCGAAAGATTCAGTCATGCAACTTTGAAATTAGATGAGAGCATCAGAATTTTAATTTTGAGACCAGAGGTACCCTTTAGGTACAATAATGCAAGATTTTTCGCCACCAGGGGTCACTAACCTCTTAAAATAAGGCGTATATTGATGACGTATATTCTGCATTAAGCGGAATAATGGATCTTGTCGTCAAGCTGATGGATCTTTTATGGATGAGTGAATACATTGATGTTTTTAACATGACTGTGGTATGAAGAAGGGTGTGATTGTTAGGCGTATACCAGCGGATATAAAGGAATAAGGACATTTCATTCTACCGAACTACACGCAAGTGCTGAATTACTCACAAAGTTCAGTTTATTAGACGGATTAAACTTGAGGTAACGCAGCACAACTTCACTTGCTCTAACAGTTACACTATCACAAACGGGATTTGAATGTGTTGAATGTTGTTAGTTAGGTGTTTGTCGGCTGTATGAGATTAAGATACATTCACATTAGAGAATAACATAGGCCATTGCACACTGAGTACGACATTTTCAGATGCGTTTTTTCGTGTTTGTCAGCCTAAAAATTCGTCACGCATAGAAACCTTGCACACCGAGTCCGATGCGTATTTGTTAAACCTTTGCGGGAAAAAACGCAAAAATACCAAATGGATTCATCAAGCACGCAGTGAGGATGATTTTGTTGCCCTCTCTCTTATTGAAAAGAGAAGAAAGAGAAAATATTACGTCCACGTACGGCCGAGAGGAAGGAGAGTTTCACCTCCTTATCAAGGAGTTGCGAATTTATCCCTAGTGATTCAAAATTTACTTCAGAATGTCAGTGGGACAGTTTGATGCTTTGCTAGCGATTCTGGAGCCACATATTAAAAACATGACCCCCAATTTCCGTGACATCGTGAACGGAGATCTGGCAGTATTTGGCATCCGGAACAGATGCCCGAGCCACTTCGGCTGACCCCTGTCGATGTGGAGGAGCGGCGGCTCTACACTGAGCTCCTCCTAAGTGACCGAGCTTCTCACTCTTTCTCTAAGGGATGGCTCAGCCAACCTGCGGAGAAAGCTCATTTCGGCCGCCTGTATCGGCCGAAATGAACAGCGGCCGTGTCCATCATCCCCATATACTGATTGGCTTCATCACTGTCTCCTGTCCACCGGTAAGCTGGTGTGTGGAGGGCGTTCTGGCGCACTATCGCTGCCGTTGCATCATCCAGGTGATGCAGCACATTGGTGGGGTGAAGTGATTCCCTCTTCCACATATGTAAAGTGCTTTGAGTTCATAGAAAAGTGCTTTATAAATGTAACAAATTATTATTATTGTTATTAATCATACATCCTTTTCCAAAAATGGTATCACACCCTAGATATTTCTGGTTAAGATGTCTTGTGCTGTTCAACATACTCGAATAGAATTTTCTGCTGCAAGCAATATTCCAGGCCTTTCTTCAGGCTTCAAAAGGTCAAAGTCGCACCCAGTGGAAATAATACAAATATCGATCTAAATTACTTATTTTTGAAATAATAAAATCTTCTACACGGTATTACATAGTACAAATGGCAATGTTTATTTTGATTATACAAGATTAATAAAACAATTCATAAAACACTTAGACATGTAGTTTACAGAAACATGGCTATCAAGAAATTAAAGATGACTCAAAACAGGCTAGCTCATTAATTAGGACACAAATGATTGATAATAATAAGCCTAGATGAGCATGTTATTCGCTCATTGTTTTCTCTGCTGTGTCCTTACCTATAAATATATGAACTGTTTCAGTTAAGTGTTAACGTTGAAACTTTATTACCTTTCGAAATAATCCATTAAACGATTTTAGGAGAGTGCACTAATATTTTCAGTTTCGTTCATTTTGGAAATGCGGCATCTCCAGCAGTCATTTCCCGCCTATGGTGGTGAAAAACCAAAACTTTTACCCCAGTACTGTTGTTGTTTTTGTGCTAGCTCATTGTCTCAAGGCCACGCACATCATGAATATTCATGTTTTCTCCACCCACTGGAACAGGAAGGAACTGAATATTACACAACACCGGCCCTGGTCACGGTAAGTTTGTTTTGTGAATTTCGGTTTCTGTATGAAACCAGTATGTAAGCTGTTGAACATTTCCACAGTTGTTGGCTTGTTGCCATGGAAAAAGGAGACGGAAACGTTTATAAATTAGGTAAATTGGCACTTAATGTTACAGCAGTCAACATTAAGGTTTATATTGTATACATTTCAAATAAAAAAAAATAAACCAGAATATATATTGACTTTTTTTGTTGCTAAAATCATAACTTAAAAAAAAATTATCTCCTGAAGCATAAAACCTGATCATCTGTGTTCATTTAAATGAGCAAAAAAAAAAACTCAATGCTGCAGCTCTTGAGTGAACTATTTCTAATGGATCCTGACATAAGTATTCTTGATCAACAGGCACGAGTGCACTGATGAAATCCTGCATGTCTGGATCTGCTGTCTTTTTATGCTTATTCATGTGCAATATCCTGTACACACCTTAAACTACAGCAAATAGCAGTGGCAAAGTACGTGTGACCATGATTACTTAATCTGAGTAACAGACAGTTAAACATTTGTTTCAGTTTTTTTTACACAGACAGCATATGATCAAAATGATAACATTCGTTTTCAGCTATTCTATAAAATGGCTGTTGCATCAGACTTGATGTAAACCAAATGAAATTGCTTGATGGTCTTGCTTGAGGAAGAAGGAGGTCATTGCTTGAGGTCAATACAAAAGATTTCTGTTTCAAAAGCTGTTTGTTAAACCTTTCTATTTATCAAAGAATCCTGAATCCTTTCCACAAAAATATTAAGCAGGACACATTAGTAATAAGAAGAAATCTTTATTGAGTAGCAAATCAGCATATTAGAAGGATTTCTGAAAGATCATGTGACACTGAAGACAATGATGCTGAAAATTCAGCTTTGCATAACAGGTATCAATCATATTTGAAAACATTTAAAAAAAGAAAAAAGTACTTTTTGATTATAATAATATTTTGCAATATTGTTGTATTTTTGATCAAATAAATGCAGCCTTGGTGAGCATGTGATACTTTCAAAAACTTTTAAAAATCTTACCGAACCCAAACATTGAAACGGTAGTGTATGTACATAATAAATAGAAGATGTATATATATGTGTCAAATGGAGCACTAAGAAAGCTCCATGGGAAAGTTCTGGGAACTCTCCCAACCCGCTCACTTCCTTCTGAAGATGAAACTTTGTGTGACATGACGTCGCTGGCTTCATTATCAGACTCCGGTGAGATACTTTGAGATATGTTATAGAAAGGATAATCTGAGATATAGTTGTTTCCCCATCAGATTTTTTATAGTCAGCCTCTGTTGTATTATAATCTTCAGCTGATGGAGCTCTTCCGTAACCTCTTCCCGTGACTCTCTGTGGTCATTAAAAATCCCAGAATGTCTTTCGAAAAGAGTAGGGGTGTAATCCCGGCATCCAGGCCAAATTTGCCCCTTGGCCTCTGTCCACCATTGCCTCCTAATCATCCCCAAATACTGATTGGCTTCATCACTGTCTCCTCTCCACAGAGTAAACTGGTGTGTGGAGGGCGTTCTGGCGCACTATGGCTGCCGTCGCATCATCAAGGTGATGCTGCACATTGGTGGTGGTTGAGGAGATTCCCCCCTTCCATGTAAAGTCCTTTGAATACCCAGAAAAGGGCTATATAAATGTAACAAATTATTATTTTTATTGTAACCTTCTGGGTTCATCGATGAGTTTTGTGGCAGCAAAGGTCAAGCTCAAATCTTCTGCTGCTGCCATCCTGCTGAACGGGAAAACTTCTCTGGTAAAGCGCGTCACAAAGCATGGCATCTGCTTTTTGCCGCCCAACTTTTCCCCTCTTGCTTGGAAATTGTAGGCCACCTGGTAGTTTAGTCGAGTCAGAAGTTTTGTGATCTCCAGATCTGGTCCGCCTTCCTTTTCCAGCAAATTACAGAGAGTCTGAATCAACACTGCTCCTGTAGGATGCATGAACGCAGCGTAACCTTCCGAACAAAAGAGACACATGAACGTGAGTGAGGAAGTGAAGCATTTGGAACTTTATGATCTATGCAAACAAGGTTTTGGAGTTAATAAACCGTACCTGGTGGTGTGGCGTACATAACTGCAGTGTCAGTAGGAATGGAAAAAAGCTCAGAAATGCCGTCCTCTTCCTTCGAGGATAAAGAGTCTGTCTCCACCTCCACACCTCCATCCAACCCATGACCTCGACATGCCTGCATCAGAGTCACAAGAATCACAAACATTCAATTCAAATCTTTAACACACAAGCTCAACTCAAAATCAATATTTCATGTCTACATATTTTTATTTGGAGTAGCCATGCCATAAGCAAATAAGATTTCAACAGCTGAGGGAGAACACCCCAAACATTGCTCTATATTTTTGTATTTCCTATTCATTTCCTATAGTGGTCATTTTTAACCACGAACAATCAAAAGTGTGATTGTTTTTCTTTTTTTTTCTAAAAACCATTTAACCTTTTTGAATCATGTCCATGTTTTTGTAACACAGTCATATAACTGACGTCTTGGGACGTCTTTTGACCATTCGTCAATATATGCCTTTTTAGGGCTCCCTTAAACGTCAGTAGATGACGATCCCGGCCAGGTCGTCATACAACTGACGCTTTACCTTTTACGTCAGTTAGGTGACGAGTTGGGTTTAGGGTTAGGTTTAGGTCTGGGGTAGAGTTAGGATCCGATAACGTCATCTACTTACGTTTAAGGGGGGCCCTAAAAAGGCATATATTGACGAATGGTCAAAAGACGTCCCAAAACGTCAGTTATATGACGAATTGGGATGAGACTGCGCTGTTTTTGCATCTGTGTGTGTTTTCACATAGCAAGTGTCACAAAAGACACCAAGTTTAGTACAAAAGTTAAACAATTCAAAATCTCGAAGGCTCTTATGCAAGAACATGAAAGGTAACAAGAGTTTGCCTGTGAGGATGTTTTTCAGGAATGGTACCTGGATCAGGAAGAGTTTGCTCTTGTCCGCCATTGACGGGCCTCTGAAGTAGCCGTAGATCTCGGACAGTTTCACGGCACGTCCGTCAGCACCAAACACAACACCCTCCTCACCATGAGTGGATATGATGCCCATAAAACAGTCTTTGACTGTCTTCTCGCTCTCTGAGGATGGAGGACAGAGGTAAAAAACAGTGATGTATAACCAAATAAAACAAACAGTTTCTGAATGTGTTTTTTAACCTTACTTGTTCCCATTAAAATACTATTAGTTATTTTCAGGCAAAACTCATACGCTGTCATTGTTACGAGGCTAAGGACTGATTTACAATGACTCAATCAGTCATATCTCATACCATATATGTTCTGATTCCAGTTTGCGTGACTTTTAGTCATTGACTAGTAATTGTATTGCTCATTATTCATTCATTCATTCATTCATTTTTAAACGATAGCAACATCAAATTGTCATTCAACCCCCCCCCCCCCCTTCGTAATTTCTTTTTCTATTAAAATTAATTTGAATTTCAACAGAAATGTACAAGTTTAAACTCGAGTTTGTGCCAATCTGCGTTTGCTGATAATTGAGGGCAGCAGTCTATTATTAACAAACAAGGACTTTGGCACCAATAAATGACCTTATGGAATGTGGTTTTAGAGGGCTTTTAAAGAAACACAAAAGCAAGCACAGCAGATATGAAACATGAACTTAGCTTTATGGAAAAAATACTTAATTAAAAAAATACTAAATTATTAGACTAAACAATATAATTACCTGCTTTAAATGCTTCATAGATCTCTTTTGCTTCAATGTCTATTTTGATTTCCACTGAGAAGCCGAGTTTGGTGAGGATTTTGTGAAGCCTTTGAGTGTCTTTCTTCACGCCGCTTCTCCTGCTCAGATCTACATCTGGATAGAAGTTCCCCACAGACACTATTAACGCCCTGTTCTTCATCCTCTTGTTGGCCGTGAAAGGATATCTACAAAAAGACATGATTCTCTCTTCTGTCAAACACTAAGGTGTAATGCAGTCAAAAACTGTGTGAGATTAAGGAGAGTCTGTCTCAACATCATAAAACAGGTGAGTCCTGCCATTTGCAGTCTGTCAGGCCATATATGGAGCATTTCCTCCAGGCTTTAACAGTGTCATGAGTCTGATCTACGCAACACTGGCAGTTCCAGACAAATCAGAAGCTTAGCTCATAAAAAGATAAATTACTACCTTTTTAGGTGCTTGTATTTATCCTGCAATTTACCAGCAATGGTTTGTTGATAACTCAAATTGAAATTATATTCATAATGTATATAAGTATATAATTATATATTTTATATATTCTTTTTTTATATAAGTATATAATTACAAAAAATGTTTTATTAGCTTTACCCATTAAGTTGAATCAGAAGAATACTGAAACTAGAATAGTAATTGATACAAAGTAAACAAATAAAGGAAACAGTAAAGCATATCCCCCTGTTTTCCACTGTGTCCATTACCCTTTCTTATATTTGTATTAGCTTATTCATGTTCATACCTGAAGGAATACCAAACTCCAGTGGAAAGTAAATCAATAGTAATGATGCTGTTAGCCTACTGTGTTCATATCCAGCCGTTCTCAGCACAAATAAAGGTGTGCTTCCATCCCAAAGGCTTAAAAGTGAATCGTTGTTTAAGACTGCTGCAGAAGTAGCACATAAACGGCGTTGTCACGTATAGAGAGATATCTGCAGCTCCACATACGTTTCAGGACACACAACCCAGGCCACACGTGAAGGCCAACCATATATGGAATTAAGAGAGGGGGAATACTATGGAAGTCAGTGGGGACCAGAAACTGTTTGATAACCAGCATTCTTCAAAAAATCTTCTTTTGTAACCAACGGAACAAATACACTCATACAGGTTTTGTCAGAACTTGAGGGTGAGAAAATTATGACAATTTTCTAGGGAAGATTTTTTTTCTCGGGAACATGTCTTTTTTTTAAATTATGACATTATGACATTTTGAAATTATGACATAATTATAACAATGAGCAATACTTCAACAGCATTTATTAATCTAATTCATTGTTAGTTCATGTTAGTTTATGATTTAATGCATTTTAAACCAAGATGTTTCAACAACAAATAATACAACTAAAATTGTAATTTTTAAATTAAAAATAAGTATAATTTTAACATATAATAATAATAATAAATAAATATAGATGCAAGCAGCAGTAACGGGGCCAAGTGCAAAAAAAACAAAACAAAAAAACAAGACAAGACATACCAACATGTCAAACCAACTGCAGCAAGGAGTATTTAAAGATAAATTAAGGCAAAATGGCTGAAAAATAACAAACATTAACTAAAAATGTGATTTAATGGATTATCACTTTCGACCAATAGGTGGCGTAGTTACAAAATCGATGTGATGTGGTCAGAGTTTGGTGATAACGAAAAAACCTTTAGACCAGTGGTGTTAAAACATGCAGATTTATTCAAAAGCTATAAGCATTATTCGAAATTTTGTTATAACTTTGACCAAAAGGTGGCGCTGTTTTGAAACCTTTTGAGTACCTTCAGGGGATGGTGCTGATGGCACAAACTGAGTTTCGTAATGTTACACCAATGCATTCATTAAGTATAGCATGTTATGTTCTATTATAGCGCCACCAAGAGGCAAAATCCCACTATTTTTTTCATGTGTCCTCAGAATGAGCCCATGCATGTGTGCTAAATTTGGTAAAATTTCGGAGTTATAGACAATTACATGAAAAAACACATAAAATATGATTGACACGTGACTTTGATTGAATTTTACTACCCCTTACTATCAATATTTTGGCATTTGGACTATTGCATTTAGCCAGCGACCTATGTTCCCAAACTTCTGACGGTGGTTTAGTCTAGATTGGACTAATGGTTTTGAAGATATCAGTAAATGTTTTTAAGTGCTAAATTACTGCGCTGCACAAACTATGCCAGAACCTGGCAAGTCTGGTATTGTTGGACTTGGTAAGGATTCAGGAGTCTAATGATATGTCTCCCATTAAAATAAGTCAACCAATGCTAGAGTTATAAGCATTTGAACATTAAATTTTACCACTAGGTGGCACTGTTTCAAAACTTTTCAGACTCCCTTCAGGGCATCGTACTGATGACCCATACCAAGTTTCGTAACAATTCGTTCATGCGTTGAAAAATACAATATTTTAACACAATTCAAAATGGCCGACAGCCAAAATGGCCGACAGCCAAAATGGCCGATCTGGGAAAATTGGATATCAGTCGACTCGGCATAACGCCCTGAATCTAAAGAGATTTTTGGACAACCCGTTCAGAAGTTATGTGCAAAAATAGCTATTTTTCATATCTCTGGACCAGTAGGTGGAGCTGCGCCGAAACGCATCATGTAGCCTCAAGCCATGCTTGTTATGACTTTGACCAAGTTTGGTCTGAATACGATAAAGTGTTGCGGAGATACAGCCTTACGTCTGTTTTTGCCAGCGCTAAGTAAAATTAATTTGCGTGGTATTCGAGAACGACTTGCAGCGTTTTTATGAAATCCATATGAAATACATCCATTTGTCAGCATGGTCTGGATAGGATGTGGTTCAATTTTGGTCGAAGCAATGGATTAGGAGGAGTTTGAAAAAGTTGCTTTTTCGGATAATTAAAAATGGCGGGCAAATTATCATGACGGAAATTACATCATAGGGTGCAATCGAATTGGCTTGAGCCAAGGAATAAGATGACAAAGTAATTGTGATTCTAGCCATTATGGTTCAAATGTTATTAGCATAAACATCAGTGAAATTTAGGACAGTTGGTGGCGCTAGAGGGATTGGGTTGGAGACTCCAAATTTGCTATGAAGACTTTTCATACTGTCCTTTATCAGTGTACCAAATTTCATAACTTTCCCGCAAGCAGTTCAATGGGCTGCCATAGACACCCATTCAGAAGAAGGAAGAAAAAGAATAATAAGAACGCTAACAGATTCAATAGGTGCCTCCGCACCTTCGGTGCTTGGCCCCTAAAAAGGAAATTTATAAACTTAACACTCTAGAAAAGAATAGTTTACTTTTCAGTCCCATTATTTAATTCTTAAAAAAAGACTCCATGTCTTCCCCAAATGGAAATTAAATGTAAAAGGATCTTTGGAATCTTCCAACTGTTGCATGAGATTTTGGAGGGCCATTTCCTCGTCCTGCTCTTCCATTTTGAGCAAAAGAAGCTCCTGAACATATCTGTTGGAATGGATCCATTTCACAGCCAATTTCGTGTATCTGATTATTGGGAATTCCTTCTTTAGGAAATGGCAAGGAACAATTACATTTTTGATATTTAATATAATATTAATATAAACATAATTATAATATAACTTATATCATGATAACCTCGTTGCTGCTGGATGTGGTCTGTTCTTCACATCTCCGTTGGTAAAGCTTGTTGGTAGTGTGTTTTGGAGTTGTTGTTTTTTTCTTGCATTTTTGGTTGTTTTAGTATTGGGAAAGAGTGTGTAAGCTGGAGGGAAATGAAGAGATACCTTTCACAGAGAAAACTCCTAAATTATAGAATTAGTGGCCAAACAGCGTCTTCTTATATTTGGAAAGCCATGCTTTAAGACTGAAATATAGAGAAAACAGCATGAAATCCATGCAGTTACTTGAGCTGGTAATTATTTACATATCAAAAGGGGTTCAAACAGTAATATTCAAACACACACACACACAAAAAATCAAACACAATGTGTAGAGCATACTGAAAAATAACAAAACTCAGGAAAATTTAAATGCCTTGTTAATATGAAGGTAACCATTTACAATAAGGTTTCATTTGTTAACATTAGTTAATGTGTAAACTAACATGAAATAACCATGAGCAATATTTGTTAATGTAAAAAACAAAACAATTTTTTTTTTTCAAAAAACCATCCAAGTTATCCAAGATGTCCACATCTTTCTTTCTTCAGTTGAAAAGATATTAAGGTTATTGATGAAATCATTCCAGGATTTTCTCCATATAATGGACTTCAGTGAGAACCAAACGGTTCAAGGTTTCAGTGCAGCTTCAAAGGGCTTTAAACGACACCAGACGATAAATAAGGGTCTTGTCTAGGACCCTTTGAGTCATGACTCGAAAAAAGATTTGTTCATTTTGATGAACGATTTTGAACAGGAGAGTCACGAACGCTCATCACAGAACAGAGCAAGGCAAGCATTTGTGCTTATAAAACTTAAACTCTTTTATTTATTTTTTAAATGACCGATCGTTTTGCGAGATAAGACCCTTATACCCTTATTCATCGGTTTGTTTTCATTAAAAACCTTAATTTCTTTTCAACTGAAGAAAGAAAGTCGTGGACATATTGAATGACATTGGGGTAAATTATCAGCAAAAGTTTTTTTTTTAAAGTGAACTACTCCTTTAACTTAACATAGAAATAAATTGTTATCCATGTAATATTCCATGTAATGAAAGAAACACATTGCTCTCCGCCATGTTAACACCAGACACACACACAAACATGCTCTCTACTATATTCACACCAGAGATCATTCTCCGCCCCTTCACTTCCGGCCTGAAACGTGTGTGGCTGCAGCTGGTAAGTCACATGACAATGACAGTATGGTGAATGTAGTAGACTACGCCCGGATTACATTCACGCCACACACACATTCATACAAGAACATACTTTTTTTTCTCACAAAGTACTTCACACTCAAAAAGTATGTGGATGCAGCCTTGGCCTTTGTATTTATGCTTCAAAATCCATAAAAGTTGTTACTTTATGAAGATTTGAGGAGGAATTGGTTAAATTCTTATTTCTAAATAATTATAATAATAAATAATTATGTATAGACCTAATTTATAGCTGTTTTTTTAACTATCAGCAATAAATGATAACGTAATGACACAATAAAACTTGTTTTTAATGTCTGCTGAGCCTGTGTCTGTCAGGACCTTTTCCTCTATGGCTGTAAAACTGTAAGTGTGCTTCTCTGGATAAGTACAGATTGTGCTTATCATTGATGTCTGTTTCTCTTGATAAAGTACTTTGGGACAGTGTGTTCTGATTCTTCACGTCAAGAAGTACAACATGATGATGCACGTCTGTCAGTCTCAGATACTCATAGCTGTCACTTGGAAATTCCAGTGTATATAATGACCAGACACTTTTTTACTCGCATTCCATATGTTCATGTAACGTGTCAAAGAAATAATAGTCATCACTCCATATGTTAAATGGAACCTGGCATTAGTGTTTGTGACTAACAGGCCATGTTGAAATCCTGCGTTTCTGGATTGGCTGTCAACTCACCTCACATGAGCACCTGAAAGTACAGAGGGTGTAATAAACGGTTCACACCTTGTAAATATAGCAGCGATAAAGACCGACTATGACATATAACTGGGCGTAACATTTGTTTCAAACAAATTCAGTGTTTTCAAGAATCAATATTTCATTCAAATGTTGTTGCACCAGAGATCATTTTAGGTTTTATTTTGCATATCACATATTATAGATACACACTTTCAAGATTAATAAATAACAAAGTCTAATAAATAACAGGATATTCACATGATTGTTTTAATAAAACAATCTAATTTATATAAAGCTAAATAAAAGTATAGTTCAAGACTTTAAAGGAACACATCCTGCTCGTTTCCCATCAGCAGACTTCCTGCTGCCGATGCAAGTTCAGGCAGAGTTATTTTATCTCATCCAATATCTCCACATATTTTTTTCCAGTCAGTCTCTTTTATATGATCTTCAGCTGATGGAGCTCGTCTGTAACCTTCTGGGTTCATCGATGAGTTTTGTGGCAGCAAAGGTCAAGCTCAAATCTTCTGCTGCTGCCATCCTGCTGAACGGGAAAACTTCTCTGGTAAAGCGCGTCACAAAGCATGGCATCTGCTTTTTGCCGCCCAACTTTTCCCCTCTCGCTTGGAAATTGTAGGCCACCTGGCAGTTTAGTCGAGTCAGAAGTTTTGTGATCTCCAGATCTGGTCCTCCTTCCTTTTCCAGCAAATTACAGAGAGTCTGAATGAACACTGCGCCTGTAGGATGCATGAACGCAGCGTAACCTTCCAAACAAAAGAGACACATGAACGTGAGTGAGGAAGTGAAGCGTTTGGGACTATATGATATCAACAATGTTTTGGAGTTAATAAACCGTACCTGGTGGTGTGGCGTACATAACTGCAGTGTCAATAGGAATGGAAGAAAGCTCAGACATGCCGTCCTCTTCCTCAGAGGATGACGAGTCTGTCTCCACCTCCACACCTCCATCCAACCCATGACCTCGACAAGCCTGCAGAAGAGTCACGAGAACCACAAACATTCAATTCAAATCTTTAACAAGCTTTAGTAGAATATACAACTCAAAATCAATTTCATGTCTAGATTATGAAATCTAGTTTGGATAGCCATGCCATAAGCAAATCAAGCTGCGTTTCTACCGCAATTTCCAGGAACTATTTGTCCCAGGAACTTTTTTCATAGGAACTTTTTTTGGAAGCGGGAAGATTATGTAGTAACGTTGAACTGCGTGCGACTGCTCCTCCCAGTCTGCGCGTTTGTTTTGAGTTTTGAGTGCGTTTTTAATTTTGTATGGAGGAGATTCAAGCTGTGCTGCTTTTGTGTGCGATTGGTTTACTAATGAGATAATTAACAAAATGACAGAAAAGAGACAAGCACCCTAAGCACATTCAGAAAGCTTGTAATGCTAGATATAAAAGTAGATGTTTGTTATCAGCGGACATTGACCGTGAGTCTGGATGGGACCAATGTGTGCCATTGGGCAGAAAGAACAAGTGGTTAGAACCAATCAGCATGTTCAGCACACAATTCCCACTCCGAAGTTCCTGAACTCTGAAAAAGTACTACCTCGCCAGCAAAGACTTTCTGGGAGGGAATTTTTTACCCGAAAACTTCATTTAGACCCTGGTTCCTGTAGTGTAAACACACCCCTGCGTCCCAATTGGCCTACTTATACTACGGCCTAAAAGTATGTACTCTTTTTGTGAAGAAAAAGTGCATACTTTTGAGTGTGTAACAAAAGAGTAGGCAAGCTTTGGGACATATTACTTTGTGATCTTTAACGGACCACTCTGTCGCGTGCATCCTGTCATCGTAAACTGCCCTGTCAATCATCTTGTCACAGTTACTTAAAGGATTAGTTCACTTTTGAAAATTTTTGCTGATAATTTACTCACCCCCATGTCATCCAAAATGTCCATGTCTTTCTTTCCTCAGTCGAAAAGAAATTAAGGTTTTTGATGAAAACATTCCAGGATTTTTCTCCATTTAATGAACTTCCATGGGAACCAGACGTCCCAAGGTCCAAAAGACAGTTAATAACAGTTTCAGATGCAGCTTCAAATGTCTTTAAACGACACCAGACGATGAATAAGGGTCTTATCATGCGAAACGATCGGTTATTTCAAAACTTATTCCAAAAATGTAACTTTTCTAAGGACAAATGCTAGCCTTGCTCTAATATGTGAGGCGCGTTGTAACGTCACGTAATATGTAATTACGTTCAAAAGGTCACGGCGACGTAGCCGGAAGTACAGAATCAAAATCGTCCGACATCGTTGTTTTACCTTTTAATTCCTTTTTTTTTTGTAAACGGCATTTGAGTTAGTTTGCACGTTCAACCTATGCGTTCAACTTACTGACTCTGTACTTCCAGCTACGTCGCCCGTGACCTTTTGAACGTAATTACGTATTACATGACGTTACAAACGCACCTCACAGAATAGAGCAAGTCTAGCAACATGTCCTTAGAAAAGTTACATTTTTGGAATAAGTTTTGAAATAACCGATCATTTCGCATGATAAGACCCTTCATCGTCTGGTGTCGTTTAAAGACATTTGAAGCTGCATCTGAAACTGTTATTAACTGTCTTTTGGATCTTGGGACGTCTGGTTCCCATGGAAGTCCATTATATGGAGGAAAATACTGGAATGTTTTCATCAAAAACCTTAATTTCTTTTCGACTGAGGACAGAAAGACATGGACATCTTGGATGACATGGGGTGAGTAAATTATCAGCAAAAGTTTTTTCAAAAGTGAACTAATCCTTTAAAATCCTCCATTCAATCTAATTTAATTTCTTACCGTTTCGGAGAGAAATGCATGTTCACCTGCCAGTCGTGGGTCTTTCATGCGCGGAGACTCTCCTCATGTGTTTGCAATTTGAATATAACGATGCAAGTTCACAATGCTACTGTTAGCCAACAGATATACTGATAATTAATCACTCAAACCCCTTTATCTAAACCTCTCTACATAACCGCGGGACTCACGTGTCCTCCATGTCTGTAGTTTTTTAACACTTTTTGCACGTGTTTGTAGTTTTAACCGAATCCTTGTCCAGTGCGCGATGGGTTGTGGGCAATTTCAGCCGTTAGAGTGTGCATCGATCTACTCTTCGGATTCTGACCAGATATATGGTAGACCATCCGGGTCTCTTTGGATCACTCATTTCAACATACTATGATTTGGGATGTACTAATTCTAGTTTCAAATACTATTTATAGTATGGATAGTATGCAAATTGGGGCGCAGCAACCAGAGTACTACCCTCAAATTCCTAGTTCCTGGGAAAGTTCCTGCGGCTCAAGATTTCAACAGCTGAGGGAGAACACCCAAAAATTGCTCTATATTTTTTGTATTTCCCATTCATTTCTTATAGTGGTCATTTTTGACCGTGAACAATCAAAACAAATTTTTCCTAAAAACCATTTAACCTTTTTCAATCATGTCAATGTTTTTGCATCTGTGTGTGTGTTCACATTGCAAGTGTCACAAAAGACACCAAGTTTAGTAAAGTTAAACAATTCAAAATACAAAAAATGTTCTGTCTAAAATGCTAGTATAGATGGTTAAAGCATTCATAAAATGGAATGCAATATCAACACGTCCCTCTCGAGGCTCTTATGCAAGAACATGAAAGGTAACAAGAGTTTGCCTGTGAGGATGTTTTTCAGGAATGGTACCTGGATCAGGAAGAGTTTGCTCTTGTCCGCCATTGACGGGCCTCTGAAGTAGCCGTAGATCTCGGAACAGTTTCACGGCACGTCCGTCAGCACCAAACACAACACCCTCCTCACCATGAGTGGATATGATGCCCATAAAACAGTCTTTGACTGTCTTCTTGCTCTCTGAGGATGAAGGACAGAGTTAAGTGAGTATCTGGAATGGATATTTAGTTTTACTATTAAAAGTGTGTATAGAAAAAAATGTAAATACAAACCCATGCATTGACTCGTCCACTCAATATATATGGAACAATTTAACTTCTTTATAAATATATAGCTGAATTTATAGTGATATATACAGCTGATATATGCTGATAGTGATGTTTTTTTAAATTAGTAAAGTAAACAATAATTGGCTTATATTACCTGCTTTAAATGCTTCATAGATCTCTTTTGCTTCAATGTCTATTTTGATTTCCACAGAGAAGCCGAGTTTGGTGAGGATTTTGTGAAGCCTTTGAGTGTCTTTCTTCACGCCGCTTCTCCTGCTCAGATCTACATCTGGATAGAAGTTCCCCACAGACACTATTAATGCCCTGTTCTTCATCCTCTTGTTGGCTGTGAAAGGATATCTACAAAAAGACATGATTCTCTCTTCTGTCAAACACTGAATTTCAATGCAATCAGTTTGCTTCAGAGTATGTTGCCCTAGTTTTCAGGTGATCTGTCTGTATTTATACTATCAGCCCTGCCCCTTTTTCAGAAGCCACTATGGGGAATGTTTCTGGGCAACACCATTGTGTTATCACTTCCGATTACATAACTTCATAATTGCTGTCTGCAATCTTTAAAGGCAATAAAACTTGTAGGAACTTCTTGTGCATATTATTTGTGAGGAAGCAGCATTCCAACAGAAGTCAGGGATAGAAAATAAGGGGAGATCCAATTACTATTTCTATATAGTTTATTTGTTTCATTATTGAAGGTTAATCTCTTTTTATTGGCACAGTAAAATAAAAATGTTAAATAAAATTACTGAAGAAAAAATACAGTCTTTTGACTTCAAATGTGTTAACATTTTGTTGCAATTATTTAACCTTACTAGAAATTCAGATTTCTGAGTGAACATGTTGGCCTACACCAAATTGTATTCAGTGTAACGTGGAAACAAACAAGCTATTGAGTTAATTTACTGACAGAAGCATGTTGTCATATTACATGGTAAACTCAACCATCACATGGGAACCTGCATTAAATTGCCATTTGTGGGGTTTTTTTCCAACTAATTTGAAATACTGTTGTAAAACAACACTTTTTTGCCAACATATAATGTACAATAATAACACATAAAACACATGACAACTTATCTCAAGTAAATAGTGACTAAAAACCATGACAAAAATATGATGGTGTTCAAGCTTTAATTGAAGAGAATTCACACACACACGCACACACGCATTCTCATTTAAAGCAATCAACAATCAACATGGTGAAAGAACATGCATTTTTGTCTAAATCAATTCTGACTAAAGACACAGTGTTTTTTTTTTTTTCCAAGGAATGGATGTGAATATAATTCCAATACGTTGTTATACATTTTTTTTTTAAATATTACATTTAGTTTTATTGAAAGAAAGCATCTGGAGTTCACAACCGGAGACGTGTCGCACAAGTCTCCAGGGGAACTTTGTTTTCACACAGTTTCCCTCGTTTCACACACTTCCTTCAAAGGTAATTCTCTTATCTGTCTGTCTGTCTACTCAAATCTTTCCTGCTTTCTTCAGCATTTACACAGTATTTTAAACTCACTCAAAATTATGTTCAGTACTATTTTTTTTGTATTCACCAATTATTGTTAGTTTAATAATAGTTTTTTGCTAACACATGAATAAAGTTAATTTTTCAAAAACAATAAAATTGATTTAAAACAAGGTCAAATTGGACTTCAAAATCGCATAGCCCTTCCTTGTGTGACAACCAACCCCAGTCTCCACTATGTATATGCATAGCCCAAAAGGCCAATAAATTAAATGAGAAATATATATATATTTTTGTTTTTCTTGAATTCAGATTTTTCTTTATATTTTTTATACATTTTTAATTATATTCTGCAGACACATTGTTACTCTGTCACGTTAAGGTATAATGCATCTAGAGAAACATTCCTTCACTGTAAAAAAAATCATGATTTGTAAATCTCAACATTTTTCTATTGACAAACCAACTTAGATCATTTAGGCTATGTAGTTCAGATAACATAATTATTTGAGTTTCTGATGATTAAATCAATCTCCTTTATTGTATTTACTCATTTTTTCCATTTCAATTAACTTAAAATTTTAAGGGAATCAGGTTACTTATTTTTTTTTAAGTTAAACTAACAATATTTTTTACAGTGTTTACATTTTCAATTGCAGCTTTTCCTGCCAAACTTCCCTGAAAGTGACAGTATGTCTGTCTGCTCAAGTGTTTCCTGGTTCATGAGAGTTTAATAGGCTACTGATTCTATTCCTTCAATAAAGCAGTCTGAAAGCATTCAAAGCATTCACTCTGTAATGTTCCCGATTTAACTTATTGTGTTAAAGTATGGGGGAGTAATTATAATAAGTCTTTACTATCTTACAAAAAGGGCTATACGTACAATACACAAGGCTGAATATCTCAAACAAATCCACTTTTTCTAAAATTAAAGTTATTAAAAATACAGGACCTTGTCCAACTGAACACGGCTCTTGAACTCTTATTTAAAGCATTTCACAATGTCTGCTAATATACAAAAGTTATTCACACAGAGTGAGGGTTTAAATCAATGGATTCATAGGCTGTGTTATCTTTCGTGTAGGTATTCTGAGTACCATTGTTGGTATCAGTAACATATCATGTATTCATAGGCTATGTAGGTATTGGATTACCATTGTTGGTAATACTATAATTATTTACCTGCAGTAATAGATATGCAGTGTTTTATTTTTAGGTGTATTTAAGAGATGTGGTGTTTTTTTCTTTTTTTTTCTTTTCATACATGTAAATAAATTTGTAATTCTGAGGAATGATAATGTCAACAATTAAGGAAGTAGCTACCTTTGTTTTTCTTTCTTGTTTTTCCCTTAACTGTACCAGACCGGGGTGGGTCTAAGTAAGTCTGACTTCTTCCCACTCCATTTCGAGCAATTGACTGATAAATGCTTTTTATTGCCTTTGTTATATGCCACTATTGCTCAAAATAAAATTCATTCATTCATTCATTCATTCTAAACGTTATTTTAAAGTCAGCCTGCCATTTTTCCCCATCTTCAGTTAGCTCTATAAAACTCATGTTAGTAAATTTAATTATGAATAAAATAGAGATTAAATTGTAAACTTCCATTAATATAGGTAACAAATGATGATTATTTTTTTCCACAAATGAGACTATCCAACTAATTATGTGGCCACCGAGATAAAGGGAGCAGTTTTGGGCTCTGAGTTCCTTTCAGATATGACAGCTTTGCACTTTTGCATGATGCAATTTATGAAATAAAACAAATGTTTTGTGTGATTTCAGTAGTCTGTACTGAATCCAGTGTGAGACCAGCCACCTTCTTGCTAGAGTAAACATGTAGTCTAAGCTTAAGCCTTGTCTTAAACCGGCCAATATTAAAACTTTATGTTGGTGTGTACCTTGGTGTTGTACACTCTTAACACTTTTATAACCGATTCCCTAAGACAACAGTAATTGTATATAGTGAAGGGTTGTTGTTATACAGAAATATTTGACTAAAGTGTTTGTTTCTGCCGGCTCGCAGTTGTGGTTGAGTTGCAGTTTCCCCTCCGGCCTGAGAGCGGCAGCAGCGCCTGCAGTCACGAGCAGATGAATTACGTCAGAGGTCTTGGCCGATGTGCAGTCTGGTAACGTGGAAGAAGAATTTATCACAGAGGTAAACGGGCTACTTTACAGTGTAAATATTTTATTCTTTATTGTATTTAAGTATAAAAGCTGTCATGACGCAATACAGAGCTCGAACATAACACTTACTTGGTAGTTTGAAAAAACACAGTTAAGACCTGAATATTAAATTAAGTTTGTTTTAGTAATAAGTTAGCGAAAACCAGGTCTGATTTTGATCATTTTATCTCGTATATGTGACGCACTTAATTTACCCCCGGTTCACAGACACACCTTAAGTTAGTCCCTGACTAAAATGCATATTTGAGCTGTTTTAACTGAAACTTCCACTTACACATTATTAAAATGTGTCAGTGCCATTCTTTTTATTTTTTGCTCTTCTAAGGCATGTTAATAAAAGCTACTTTAATGCTCTAATTGAACTAAAGCCTAGCCTAGCTAATCTAACGTTAGTCAGTGAAACCAGGCTTTGGTGTAACTAATTCATAAATAGTTCAGGATTTAGTGTTTAGCTAAGGTATATGAGTTCTGCTTGCTGCAATAACATTCACGTATAGACGTAATCAAACATATCTGTGTTTTCAAAAGTGTATGGCATTGTAAAGCAGCTGCTGTGAAGATATGCATTCAAAGAAAAATGGCATTCCTGACAGGTGAGTATTTATAATTTGACTTGTTTCATGAAGTTGCTTAAAATGATAGTTCACCCAAAAATGAAACTGCTGTAATGAATTACTCGCCCTCATGTCGTTTCAAACCCGTAAGACTTTCGTTCATCTTCAGAATACAAATTAAGATATTTTGAATGAAATCTGAGAGCTGTCCCTCCATTTTCTGTCCCTCCATTGAAAGCTACGCAACTACAACTTTGAATCTTCAAAAATTTAACAAAGATATCATAAAACTAACAGTAATCCATATGACTTCGAGCGATTTAGTCCAAATTTTCTGAAGAGACTCGATCAAAGTCAAAGTGTCAGTTGCTTACAGTAGCTGTCAATCGAGGGACCGAAAGCTTCTCAAATTTCATCTAAAAAAGATCTTCATTTGTGTTCTCAAAGGTTTGAAATGACACGAGGGTGAGTAAGTAATGATCGAATTTTCATTTTTGGATGAACTTAACTCCTTTAAGTAAAGTAAACCTTAAAAAAAATGTTTTTACTAAAGCTATATTGTCTTTAGATGGACAGACTATACGGCAGTGGGTAACCGCAATCCTGGAAACACGCTTTCATCGCCTTCAAAGTACCTTTAAAACAGGTCTGTAGACACAACCAAATCCTTAACCTTGAAATGATCACGTGAACTTTGATTTAATTCCAGTGCTGCCTGTTCTTCTTGTTTTAGTCTTTTAGATGGCGTTTGGCACAATCAGAAGCATTTGAACCATTTGATCTTGTTCATATGTTGGAGAAGGAAGGACAAGAACTGGGTCTCATCATCGACCTGACCTTCACGACACGTTACTACACAGTAGTGGTAGGAGTTAAAGTCAGTGTTTCTGATGTTAAATAAATAGCTAATCATATTTTTCCACATGAACATAAACGTCTCCCTGCTGAAGAATTTAGCATGATAAGATTGGAGCATAAATAAGTTTATTTTTTTCATGGCAGTTGTTGTACTAATTGTCTGTAAATGTGCAATTGTTTCAGGATTTGCCAAACACGCTGCACCACCTGAAGATCTTCACAGCAGGGCATGAAGTGCCAAACAATGCCACGATTCTCAGCTTCAAGAAGGCCGTCAGACATTTTCTCCATGACAATGAAAACAACGGTATGTCACCGTTAAAGGTGAAAAGGTCCCCCTTTGGTGAAAATTGAGTTTTTAATGTTGTTTATAGGTCTGTGTGGTGTTTTTAATATGCTTAAAGACAAACCATGTGCAAATTCATAAGTCCACATTATTGCTGAGTATTTTCTCCTTAAAACCGCTGTGAACCAAAGACAGTAGAAATCGCTGTTGTTTCTGACATCACAAACTACCTTGTAACCAATCAGATCAGCGTGTAATCGTCAGCGAGTGGATCTCCGTGGAAATTTAATTTGCATATTCATAGAACCGCATATATTTAATGAGGCAAGGGTGTAGAGTTACATTCAAGCTATTTTAAGACATGAAGAAATTAGTTTTTCAAGGAAAAAAACATTGATTTGGTAAAACTGACTGCTATTATTTTTTTTTTTCACTATCGTTCAAAAGTTTAAGGTTGGGACCTAAGGTTGGGAAGTTTGGGCTATAGAGCTCCGGACGTCACGTGACCTACTCCTTTAAACCGCCATATTGGCAGGCAAGGCGATCAGGGACCGGGACGTGAATAAATGACGGCAGCTTGAGTTTCAAGGCAACCGAGTTCAAAGCAAACTTTAATTGAAAATACATAGACAAAACTTAATAGATTAAACATAACAGATCCCTATAATGCCCCCGGGGTGCTTTTCATCTGTATTGATAAAGAAACTGATAGCTTTCCTGAAAGTAGGCTAATAGGATGAAGAAGAGTCAGCCTTCACAGAACATAAAATATTCTTTTTTTATTTTATTTTTTGTGTTCGCATTTATTAGGTAAAAAACACGACAGTTCAGGACTTGACAGTTCTCGTTATGGGCCGCTGTGAAAGTGACTAAAACTTTCACAGACTTCAGAAAGCACAAAGCCTTGCTTTAAAGTAATTGTATCTTAATTTTAATGAATGTTTCATCAACCAATTGCCTTGATTGCATAAATATGATCTTTGCATGCTTATGTAATAATCCGTATGAAATGTGCATTTCTCTCGCGCGTTACTGTGAAGATGCGAGTCAGCATCATCAACTTCATATCTTGAAGCCGGCACACTGACAGAAAATCCTTGTTTATTAATAAACAATTAAAATGTCTCCTTGCTATATTTGACATTCATAATCATTACCTTTGCCAGTTCTTTGTGGCAGCAGATACTTTGGAGCGCAACCTGTACATGAACGCACCTTGCATCAGCATTGAAAACGTGATTTTTTTATTATTATTTTTTTTATATATATAAAATAAAAAAATCATTATACGAACCAAATTTTGGTATGTTGTTACAGCCTTAGTAGGAAGAGAAAGCAGGAGTTTAGTGGTTTGTTAGTGCTGAACATCTTTGCCAAGCGCAAACCAGTACAGAAGTAATCAATAAATTATTGGGGAGGGTCATGCTTTTTTCACAATCGTTTTGGAGGGTCATAGAAAAATTAATTACTAGCGGAGGGTCGTCTTTTTTGACTTTCCCAAATTTTTTTTAGACATGAAAATATCCTAATGATGTGTCATTAGTTGTCCATTGAAATAATCAATAAAGTAAAATAAAAATTAATTGGCTTATGGAAAGTGTGTGGAAAAAATGTGTTTTATGGGATAATGATTCTATATCTACTAAAATTTCAAAATGACTTTGGGGAATGTTTAAACTTTATTAACCCATTTAATCCCACTATAAAGATATAAAAGAATAATTTTACAATATGACACTATTGTAAAATTATTGGGTTAATAAACAGTTTAATCATTCTCCAAAGTCATTTTGAAATGTTATCGTTTTAAATTTTAAATAGACTTTAAATCATCTGACCACTTTCGATATCACTGCTACAGCTGTTCTGGCGCTCTCCTGATTTGCCTGTCAAAATGGCAGAGTTTAGATTGCTTGACGTCAGCTGCCGGAGCTCTATTGCATCCATTTGTTGTCACTGTTATATATTGTATCATAGATATAATAAAAGTTTAAGTTTGGGACTTTTTTTTTCCCTAAATGTTTATGATTCAGATAGGGAGGGTATTACAATTTTGTGTAGGTGCAACAGGGAAAAATTACCCACCGTGGAACAACATAGTGAGTATCATGGCATAGCACTACTTTTTGGGATAAGAGTGTCGCTGTGGCACCAAGTATCACTTATTTACTTGATATTTTTATGCTTAACATTGATATTTAAATGCCTAACATTGATATTTAAATTGCTTAACACTGGGACAAAAATTAAGCCCTGGCACTAGCCACACCAGCCCACATTTTTTGTAAGACCCTATAGAACAGTGGCTAGGGAAAACAAATGTCAGGCAAAATATCAAACCTATAACTAACTTTACTGCGCTCAACCAACGTGAGTGCATTTCAGTCGCATTTGTAATCGCTCCCATTAGTGGGGAGGAAGGGAGGTTGGTCGGTTGGCCATTGATATTAATGAATATATTAATTAAATTTATCTGAGGTGCCGTATATATATATATATATATATATATATATATATATAACCCCTATAACATATATATATATATATATATATATATATATATGTATATATATTTATATGTTGTTGTTTTTTTACAGATAAGCTGATTGGTGTTCATTGCACACATGGTTTGAATTCGCACTGGCTATCTAATATGTCGGTAAGTAGCATATTTTTTATAAATGTTTGCAAACATGCATACAAACGTATTTGCGTACTTTGTCTGTAGATGAGCTATTGCATCCATATGTTGTCATTTATATATATTAAATCATAGATACCTAATTGATGTTGATGGGATGAAGCCCAAAAAGCAATTAATTGTAAGTATACTCAATTGTGTATTTACATTTATATTTTTTGGTATTATCTTAATGGTGTTGATTGCTTCCAGTGTTCAATGCATCAAGAGGACACTCAATTGAGAGGCAGAACTATCTAGATGACCTGAGGAATGGGCCCAAAGAGAAGGTGAGCTCTTCTACACTGTTTTACGTACAGTGCACTTATAACTTTATATATTATAAAGTTTACTGTTGCGTTTTATTTTACCTTTACTTTTATCTCCATGCAGTAACGTGGGAATGGACAAACCAGACCAAGAACCCTCCAAAGGACTAGCAAACGAGACACAACATGAGGTCCCTCAGACGTCGAAGGGAACAGCATAACCATCATCCTCCTCACAATGGACGAGGATCTCACCAAGGGCGCAGGAATCCCCAGCATAGATTTCTGTAAGCTTCTCCTGTGCTTTTTTTTAAAACTTTGATGAAGTTTTGTGAATTGTGTGAACATCTAAAGCCTTGTTCAGACTGTCAGTTGAGAATACCTCTTTGGATTCCAAATGTTAACGGCAAAAATCTCCAAATTCACTCTGGTGATGTCTGATCTCCTCAGTTTCATACAGTAGAAATCATTTTGTGTTGATATGAATGGCAGAAGACATGAAGAGTTCAGATGCAAAAGCCTCTAAGTGCCATTTGAAATTTTCCTCTAGAATAATCATTTTATCGAGCTTGTGTATGTAAGTTCAGTAATTTCACTTAAATGACAATTCATAGGTAATCTTTGCATTGCCATTTAAGTGAAATTACTGAACTTAAATATACAAGCTTGATAAAAATTCATTCTTTAAGAAAATTTCAAATGGCATTTAGAGGCTTTTGCATCTGAACTCTTTCATATATAGCAGGGTCACCAAATCTGATAAGGCTATTTAAAAGTTCACTGAAATCTGTTTCCCCCCTCTGTATCACTCAGAATGACTGTGATGTTCATTATTGTTGGTTTATATCATTGCAAAAATGTAAACTGTATTATCGCACAGCTCAAAACTTTATCCGCATACAGAACACTCACATAAAATGATATATACTACATCATAGCTCAATTGCTTAATTCACTGCAAAATATTAAACTAAATAATCGCACATCTTTAGTCTTCTAAATGCGACTATAAGACATTAAGATATTACAATATTATAAACATTAACATCATGATTTTAAGTAAGGGCTGCTTCATAACAGCATCTATTATAAAAAGAACTATACAAATAAATTTGACTTGATTTGATGCCATTAGATCTCTTGTTGCGTCTACTGTTGTTTTTAATTACATTTTTAATCTTGCATACAGTAATGCAGAAGTGGAGGAACCAAACCATGAACCCTTCCAGGGACTTGCAAACGAGACACGACATGAGGCCCCTCATCATCGAAGGAACAGCATAACCATGATCCTCCTTTCAATGGACGAGAGTCTCACAGGAATCCCCAGCATCAATTTTTGTAAGCTTCTCCTGTGCTTTTTTAAGACTTTGAAGAAGGATTGTAATTTGTGTGAACATCTAAGCCTTGTTCAGACTGTCAGTTGTGCATATCCCATTGAAAATCTGGGATATGAACGGCAAATTTTTTTTTTACAAATCTGTTTTGATAGAAGTTGTAGACCAGCAGAGGCATCATGACCCCTTAGGGAAGGGGGATGGGGTTTGCTAGTACTTATCTTTATTGAAATGTCAGAAACATTAACATTATATGGTTAAACACTGATCAGTTAGCATCAGACAAAGCAGTTGATCACATGACGCACTGAACGTTCAAATGCTGGTGTGATAATACACTTCAATAGGTTAATTATCACTTTTATAAATCTATATTTTTTTACTTTTGGAAGCTGCATTTAAATCCATTCGGCTCAAAAATCTGAATGGGCCTGACGTCTCTGTAGTCCAGTACCGCAGCTACACAGTATCTAATTGGCTGTATGCAGTACTTCCTGAACTTAAGCCAGCGCCTTTGTTTTCTGTCTGCCATTATTGGACAAATTGATTAGTTCAGGTGTGCCTGACCTCAGTAGTCATGGCAACAATAATCAGACACACCTGAATTAATCAAGCTTGGCCAATAATGGCAGACAGGAAACAAAGGAGCTTGCTTAAGTTCAGGAAGTAGTGTAGCTGTGCATGAAGACAATTGCAAACCATGTCATGTTGTTGACGTCATTGCCATAGATTACATTGAAACCAACGCAGGTATTTTACCATGCGAGACACAAATCAGATTGGAAGAGTTGCGATACACAGTGTAGACAGTCAATCATTTAGATCAGATTCCAATCGGATACAAAAATGATATCAGACAGTCTGAACAGCATGATTTGATTGGGAAAGGTAAGGGTGCGGGGTAGGGTTATGGTTTTGTATTTGTTGTAGCATTGTGTAGGCATCATCACTGTGAGTTCACATGACTAATGATATCTTTAGAATCAGATTTGCACTGAACTGGTTTTGGGGAAAATATCGAACAAGACTAAATTAGCCTCAACATTAGCCTTGCACTTTCAGGGCCAAAAGCGGGTGTGCTAGTGCGTGCCAGGGCCAGTCGCAGCTTTCACGGTCACTTCAGGGGCTTGATTGGGCCACCTCAGGGCCAACGGCCAGGGTGTTTTGGCCCACCGAATACCTTGGTCCAAAGCGAGCCAACTCTGGCTTTAGGAGTGGGCATGAACAGATGCAGAGTTTATCTTTAGTCTGGAGACGGCAGCGCCGGATGATTCCATATACCAGCTAACTGGACTTGAGGACTTTTAAATTCATTTTAGCTCAACTCACTTTCATGAAAACCTTCTGTTTGTGATCCGATGTGAACTCTATTCACTAGTAATATGTAAACCCGATGCAAAAGACTATGCGTGCTAACATAACAATCGTAAACATGGTAGCTAAATTTGACCGCTTGAAGATATCAGACAAATCATAGGCTTTTACAATCGTGTTTTTATTTGATCTGTCAGTACGTTTTGTCTCGGATTGTCTGATATCCATATTTAGCTCCGCATAAAATAAAGCAACTGCCAGGCTTCCCATGGATTCGAATTCGAAGTCTTTAAATTAGATTTTTAAAATATAAGGCCATAAAAAGTCTTATAAAGTCTTATTTTTACTTACATTTTAGATGACACTTAGTCATATCTAAATGTTTTCCAAAATAAAAAGTTTGCGATACGTATTATTTTTTTATTCGCATTTTCTTTCTTTGTGGATTTGCTTGTTCATGTCACAATTCGCATCACATTCGCGGAAGAATAATGTCTGGGTCCTGCACGAGAAAAGAAGACAGTTGGCAAATGTACCAGTTCAGTCGTAAGTTAATTATCTATGTGCATAGGGGTGTCCGATTTGTATTGTCTGTTATGATATTCTAATTGTTTTAACAATGTACAGAGGCACTGTGTGCTGACATCGCATTTGTCTCATCGTGCTTTTACTGCGTGATGTGCAGTTATAGGCATAGACATGTATTTATTATGTCTATGGTTATAGAAATGTCCCCCCCCAATTAGTTTTTGTCTTATTTTTATATCAAATTATGTTCTTATATTAGAATATCACATCAGTAAGGGTGCTGTTTCCCCATGTACAAGTTTGATTTTTGTTATACAATAGTTAAATTAAAAATAAATTGACATTGTGAGTTCGTTTTTAATTTTAGACATAACATTATTATCAATATTGTTTGTTTTCCCTTATTTCACGACTAGAATTTTAAAATGAAACTGTAGCAGAGTCTCAATGCAACAGGTAGCATGATTTCTTGAATGAAATCCGGCGTTTGAACGAATCAGTTTAACGATTCAATGAACAATCACTTGCTTCTTTCCCGAATGAATCAGCCGGTGAATGACTCCCTCAACTCGCTTATTAAGACAGTGAGTTGCCTACTGGTGGTTTTAGTTTCATATTAAAAGTAGGGCTGCAACTAACGATTATTTTAATAATCGATTAATCTGTCTGATTTATTTGTCGATTATTCGATTAATCGGATAAAAAACCCCATTAATTTCCAATCCTTTATTAAAAAACAGAACTAAAAGGTGCAAATTCAGATGAAAAAAATCCAGAGCAAAAAATGGACTAACAAAAAACATACACATGTATGCTTTACATCTGCCAAATATATAGGCTTTTTAAAAAATAAAGTGCACAAAAATGAGCTGTCAGAACAATAAATTGATTAAAAAAATACAGAAAAATACCAATCAGAAAACTTAACAGGATTTGTTTGAACGTCAGAACTTGTTCTCTACACCACACTCGCACACACTCACAAACTCACACTCAAACTTTGGACTGTGTTGTGTTTTGTTTTTGTCAAAGATGTTATAATCTTTAACAAAATGTTTGAAACTTTTTAACAAGCAAATGCACTTATGATCATTTTACCTATATTAGGTAATAATAATAGCAATAATAATAATTATATCAGAAGATAATTTTGAACAAAGTTTGAACAATTCAGTGCTGCAAATTGTGGAAAAAAATTTCCCCTTTGTAGTAGGCTACTTGGACAGACAAGAAAGTGTTTTGATCTGTCTATCTGATTCTAAATCACAGTTTGCTAATTCAGTGGTAAGAATTTAATTGTTGTTTTTATTTATATAGATGCCTAATTATCTCTCTCTCTCTCTAAGCGAGCGATCTCGGACACATTCGGATCTCTCTCGTGATCACGGACACACTCGAGTCTCGCTCCCGCGTGCAGCGATCTCAGAGACTCGACACATTCGGTCTCTCTCTCGTGATCACGACACTCGAGTCTATCTCTCGCTCCCGCGTGAGCGATCTCGGACACATTCGGTCTCTCTCGATGATCACGACACTCGAGTCTCTCGCTGCCGCGTGAGCGATCTCGAGAACTCGGACACATCTAGGTCTCTCTCTCAGTGATCACGACACTCGAGTCTCTCTCGCTCCGCGTGAGCGATCTCGGACACATTCGGATCTCTCTCGATGATCACGGACACACTCGGTCTCTCGCTCCCGCGTGAGCGATACTCGGACACACTCGGATCTCTCGCGTCGCTATCATCACGGACACACAGCGGTCTCTCTCGTTTGACAAATGTGAACTCCGCGATTGAGCGAACAGTGCGTGAGAGACCGAGAGTGCTCCGCGCTCAACTTAAACTTTTTTTTATATTCAAACATTTTCGTGTCGTGCGACGCAGACGGAATCGATAATGTAATCCGATTGCCAACTCTTTTAGAAATCGATTTTAATCGATTTAATGAATTCGATTGTACAGCCCTAATTAAAAGTAAAACATTAAAATTAAAAATCATTTCATATTTAAATATTGATTTAAAAAAACCCTCGTAGCTTTATTTATGCAATTGTAAATGGAGTGTATATATTAATGCCACTTCTGATGCTGCTTCTGTGTCACCTCTGCACTGCAAAGATGAATTTTGATTGAATGATTTAATTTGACTGCTAACAGTGGTACTGTATAATTATTGTGTGATTAAGTATTATTGTATAAATAAGTATAATTACTGTATAATTTCATTAGAATTTTAGTATTTGACATAAAACGTGATGTCATAACTCAATAAGTTTAGAAAAAAGGTCCATATATTGGTGAAAATGCCCCTGGAAATCAATTTAAGGTGGCAAATATTGCTCATTTACTAATTATTTCTGTCACTGCTGTGAACTGACCACTGCATAGAATATGAAAATATGAATATCTTCGCAAGTCTGCTGTCAATAACAGGCCTAAACCAGGCATGGCACCAGCACAAAAACACAATCAGTGAAATATAATCTAATTATTATCAACAAAACGTTGAAAATATCGAGAATTTTTTTTTGTCAGTATTGCACTCCCCTAATGAATGGTATTAATTTTGGTTTCTTCAGGTCTTAAAAAGCCTTACATTTAACTCTGCGGTTTTTCGAGAGTTTTCCTCTGTTTCTCTGACTGAAAATATAACCGCATTGGGAGAGAGTGCTAAAGTTCCTCAGGTCGTACATTTGGTGGCATAATCATTAGAGCCCGAACCGATAAAGGATTTTGAAGGCCGATACAAATATTTTTTGGTTTTAAAATACGATATTCCTATATATCGGCCGATTATATTATTATTATTTTTTTTCAGAAACGCACAAAAAAACATTAACAGATTTCCCTAACATTAGTTATTTGTAGTTATTTATGAGTTTTAACTAAAATAATATGATAATGCATTTAAAAAAAAACTTGTTTCTTTTGTCACAACAGAACAGACTGATGATAGTGGCATTAGCTAGCTTTGTGGTTAGCTAGTCTATGATGAGCTACAATTTAGCAAATGGAATCACGTCATACTGCAAATTGTAAAACATACATTTTCAATGTAACAGGCCAAGGAGAGATGATACATCTCATTGTTATAACTGTCACGACCCTTTAAAGAAATACTTCAGTCACATTGTCAAAAGTTAAAAGAACAGTTAGTCAACTACACTGTAACAACGTAACGTAATTATTTCTAATTATTTAACAGCAGCAAAACTAGACATGATTATCACAAATTTTGTCATGCTTATTTGAGTTAAGAGAACTGATGCGGATGTTCTTTTAATTGTTATTCAAGCAATGTATGTCTCGTGACCAACTCAACAAGTGTTGCCGACAGGTGTAGTGTGCCTCTGGTGGACAAACTATAAAACTCCAACACTCACTCATGGTTCAAGCGTGTTTCGTCCGTTTTTATTTTATTTTTGAAATATTTATTTATCGGCCATTATAACTGCCGATACCGATATTTTGGAAAATGCCTAATATCGGCCGATAATCTCGGCCTACCGATATATCGATTATGGCTACTAATATTCATAGAAATAATCATTCTTTCTTTTTTGTTATCAAATTTGTATTGTTTAAACATACAAAATTACGAAGACAAACAACCAGCCATTACCCTAGTGAAAAAGAAATGATCATTCTTTATAAATGTGCTGTAAACATACTGTCCTGTGACTTCAAATAAACAGAAACAGATGCGACTAGTTGATGTGTCCTCTTTCTTTTGTGAAATAACAGTGTCTAATGTGCAATCTTGACAAAAGTTAATTCATTATGATCAATGTATCACTTTTTATAGCAAATCTTTTGTAAAACATTGATACTTGGGTTTTAAATTTTTAAGTAAGGTGAAATGATGGTTTGTGTGATGTTGTTCCAGCGAGGCGTGTTATGAGCGGGTTTTAGTGATGCGCTGCAAAGCTTCTGGCATGGTTTTGGGCTATGTGCCACAGATCCGTGGCTATTAGCCGAGCACGGCCCGTTTACAGCCCTGGATCACACTGGCCCGACAGTGGAAACTCGCGCTATTGTCTTATTGTGCATGATTCAGCAGGTTGGATGAACAGCTCTTCCCTAATCCATTCTCATAATTTCTCCTTAGCCCATTTCAACAGAGCATGACGTCGTTCAGGGCACCTGAGCCACAGTCCTTTCGTCCGCCTCTGTTTCCTCATCCACCCCCGGGCGTGAGATTAACGAGACCTGGTTTTCCCAACCAGAGTGTCAGAGGATTCTACTTCAGTCCTTCAACCCCATATCAGCCTCCACATCATGAGCCACGCTACAAACCCATATACCCCTCCCGACAGATCGGACAAGACCTCAAGGGCCTCACCGGAAACCTCGACACAAAGATAGGACTCCTCGCTGAAGTGGACGAGACTTCATATGGTCAGACCCAATCTGCTGGACTGTGCTGTCAATGTTTAACCATTCTCTCGATGAAGGAACTGTGCTTATTCTTAAAGAGTAAATGGATGTGGTCTCTCAATGAGCTTGACTTTTTTTTTTTTTTTTTTTTTGGACTCCGCTAGCTTACAATATTGTACGTAACTGTTAACTTATCTCTTAAGTTATCTGTTATTAGGTCATTTTATTTAGCAAATTTAAATCACACACAAAATCAGTGACTGCTATCTTTAATCCATTTAAACAAAGCCCTGTTGTCACTTGTATTTATATTCTCAGAAGTAAACCATTGTTTTTAGTGTTAAATGGGCTTTCTTTTATTATTTTTTTAATTGTTTACATTTTTGACCTGACAGTTTGACTTTGACTCATTTTGCTACAATTGGACATCAGCACCATTTCTTAAGAGTTGAATTAAATGAAATATTAAACATTATTTCAAGTGCAATTACACTTATTTTATAATTTCCTTATTTTACATATTTTAGTAAATAAGTAAATGTTTTATCTGTTAAAATATTCTAGCTGATGTACGGTCCATTATTTAGGCTACAATTCTACTAGTCAGATGATCTCATCATTCTGTGAGAACCCTGGTCAAAGGTCAAAATAATAAAAGGCTTGTATACTTGTTATAATTGTATATCAATTATTGATATATTTATTTATTTTTTAGAAAACGAGCTATTAATAAGTAGCAGATATATGGTCATCACCACTGAAAGGTAAAATTAATGTAATATTATAATTACAATATATGCAATACAATAACTTGTTTTTATGGTGTATTCAAATTCAATTTAAAACTGATTCATAAAACGATTTATTGATATTGAAAATTAATAAATAATTGGCATATTGGTAAAAAAAAATCTGTATTTTTCGTATTTTTGCTGCATTCTATCATACATTCATACGAAATCAAAAGTTGATCGTATAATTTTAAACAACCGTTTCTTATAATTATAACCACAATAAAAAGAACTAACAATAAGACCTTTAATGCATTGTTCCATTTCTAAAGTCGGTATGAAAGTAACAGTCAAATTAATATATTACACGGTAATAACGGTACATAAGTTAGAGCTGTTTTACCTCGTAGAAGTACAAGCATCATAGTGATATAAGCCAGGAGGTCTAAAAATATGATGGAAGTCTTTCGCGATTGGTCCGTCTGAGGCATTGCGTCACCATCAGCTGACTGAAGTGGGCGGGGTCTTTCCATTCGATGCAGGAAGTGTTATGATATTACACATCAAGCTTTGTATTCCACGATGTCTAAATATGACGAATATATTTAAGAGAATTACATCAAAGCGTCGTTGAAAGCGTAAAGGACTGCGGTGAAATCAGGTAGGAAAGCTATTTACATTCATCCAAGACTAATCTTACTGTCATTGATTGTTTTTTAGCTGGTTGGCCTGTCAATATGGTGCCACCAGACACATTTAAGTCAAAGTTAAAGTATAAAAGTCGTATTCGCAGCTTGTTTACA
>JAQIUQ010003053.1:0-45000 GCA_030378365.1 Hybognathus amarus | reverse complement strand
ATTCATTAAAACGTTCGTATTTTCCAAATGTTAGTTGGTACGCAAGAAATCTACACCTGCTTCCAGCCACGTGTAAATGGTGCGCTTAACATCTGAACGTTTTGCTCATTAATAAGGCTTTTAATTCACCTTAATCAGGTACATATTTAAACAGCATTTTGAAAATATATTTTATATAGTAATATAAAGGTTTTTCTTTTTACTTCTATTATAAGAGCCGGTAATTTATGGAAGCTTACGCCGCTGAATAAAAAAAATAAAATAATAATTGCAACTTTTTATCACGCAATTGTGTGTTATAAAGTCAGAATTGTGTGATATAAAGTCGCAATTCTGAGAAAAAAAGACAGAAGTGCAACTTTTTATCTCACAATTCTGACTTTTTTCTCACAATTGCGAGTTTACATCTCGCAATTCTGACTTTATAACACATAATTGCGAGTTTATATGTCGAAATTCTGACAAGTTTTTTCCCCTCAGAATAGTTTAAATCTCACAATTCTGACTTTATATCATGCATTTCTGACTTAATATCACGCAATTGCGACTTTATATCTAGCAATTCTGACTTTATATCTCGCAATTCTGACTTTACATCTCGCAATTGTGAGAAAAAAAGTCCGAATTGTGAGATAGAAAGTCGCAATTACCTTTTTTATTTTTCATTCTATGGTGGAAACAAGCTTCCATAAGTAATAGCAGATCTGGTGATCGATGGTGGTCCTTCTCCAGTTTGAATACGATTTTTCCGAAGTGAACTAATTCGTTTTTTGCTGTCAAGCTTAATGTCGAACCATTTTCTTCTCACTTCTGGGACTGTTCGATTAACAGATGAAACTCCATTAACTGCATCTGTAATATGCTGCCAAGCTTCCTTTTTTAGGACCTGATAGGCTACTATGTACGCTTGAAAATAAAATTGGCGTTTTGAATGAACTTCAATTTCTGCATCTGAGAAATCTTTCTTTTTCATTCGCATTTATGTTATTATATGCCTATATAATAGATGTCAGTTGGATATAATGGGCGGGATTTATGGTAATTGAGAATGAACGTGCACGTGCATCCCATTTACGTCTGGTTGGAATTCATTAACACACACACACACATTTCACTATCACATCTGACTTTTACAAAGTATTTGTGAATCAGGAGAAGAGTTTTCGGAAGTTCTCTTTACGTGCAAATCACTCTCATATTTACTTGTATATTTACGAATGTTTCATGAATGAGACCCTATGTGTTTCTTTAGGTGTGTTGGTAAACGGCTTGCGGCAGCTCTCTGTCCCAGCCGAGCTGTGCCAAAGGTTTTTAAAGCTGGCAGAAGCCAACACAGCACGGGCGGTGGAGACCTGTGGGATTCTCTGTGGCAAACTGGTACGTGCAAAACATTTTCAGACACAAACAAACTGACAAAGTAATATAGTTCTAGTTAAGTGGTGAGTTGTATGGGGTGGTGATGGCACAGTGGATAAGACACATGTCATTGGTGTGAGAGACCCGGGTTCGAATCCACTGTGAGACACCAATGTGTCCCTGAGCATGACACTTAACCCCTAGTTGCTCCAGAGGCGTGCGACCTCTGACAAATATAGCAATTGGAAGTCACTTTGGATAAAAGCGTCAGCTAAAATGAATAAATGTAAATGTAAGTCAATCTCACAAAATCATGTCTGGCTTATATTTCACCCCAAAAATTAAGGGGAAAAAAATTAAATAAAGAAAATAAAGCTAATTTTTATGACATTATGATTTTTTTATACATATATTTCCATTGCAATAAGACGATTTTAGCCAAAGTTCTAGTTGTTTTAATCCATCTGGATTGTTTATGTTGTTATCTGGATATTCTTTAATAGTTACACTTTACAATAAGTTTTCATTTTGTTAACATTAGTTAACTAAGAATGAACAATACTTCTACATCATTTATTAATCTTTAGTTAATGATAATCTCAACATTTACTACTACATTTGTAAGATTCAATGTTCTACCGGTTTACATTAGTTAATGCACTGTGAACTAAGATGAGCATGGACATTTTAACTAACATTAACAAAGGTTAATAAATGCTGTAAAAATAAATAGTTAATTTTTATTTTGTTAGCTCATGCATTAACTAATGTTGACAAATGAGACCTTATTTTAAAGTTTTTTCTTTTTAATATAGTAAAGCATTACTGTAATGTATTATTTTTTCTTTAACATTTAATTTAGAGACAATACTGCCATGATGTATTATTAATTTACCATTTAAATACAATACTATATGTAATAAGACATCTAAGCACATTTCTATTGTAACATAAATGTTAAATTAATATTATTATTAAATTGTATTCATACAAAGGTCTTTAATTAATTGGTTTATTTAAATAATAATAGTTAATACATATATATATATATATATATATATATATATATATATATACACTCACCGGCCACTTTATTAGGTACACCTGTCCAACTGCTCGTTAACACCTAATTTCTAAGCAGCCAATCACATGGCGGCAACTCAGTGCATTTAGGCATGTAGACATGGTCAAGACAATCTCCTGCAGTTCAAACCGAGCATCAGTATGGGGAAGAAAGGTGATTTGAGTGACTTTGAACGTGGCATGATTGTTGGTGCCAGAAGGGCTGGTCTGAGTATTTCAGAAACTGCTAATCTACTGGGATTTTCACGCACAACCATCTCTAGGGTTTACAGAGAATGGTCCGAAAAAGAAAAAAACATCCAGTGAGCGGCAGTTCTGTGGGGGAAATGCCTTGTTGATGCCAGAGGTCAGAGGAGAATGGCCAGACTGGTTCGAGCTGATAGAAGGGCAACAGTGACTCAAATAACCACCCGTTACAACCAAGGTGGGCAGAAGAGCATCTCTGAACGCACAGTACGTCGAACTTTGAGGCAGATGGGCTACAGCAGCAGAAGACCACACCGGGTGCCACTCCTTTCAGCTAAGAACAGGAAACTGAGGCTACAATTTGCACAAGCTCATCGAAATTGGACAATAGAAGATTGGAAAAACGTTGCCTGGTCTGATGAGTCTCGATTTCTTGCTGCGACATTCGGATGGTAGGGTCAGAATTTGGCATCTACAACATGAAAGCATGGATCCATCCTGCCTTGTATCAGACGGTTCAGGCTGGTGGTGGTGGTGTCATGGTGTGGGGAATATTTTCTTGGCACTCTTTGGGCCCCGTGGTACCAATTGAGCATCGTTGCAACGCCACAGCCTACCTGAGTATTGTTGCTGACCATGTCCATCCCTTTATGACCACAATGTACCCAACTTCTGATGGCTACTTTCAGCAAGATAATGCGCCATGTCATAAAGCTGGAATCATCTCAGACTGGTTTCTTGAACATGACAATGAGTTCGCTGTACTCAAATGGCCTCCACAGTCACCAGATCTCAATCCAATAGAGCATCTTTGGGATGTGGTGGAACGGGAGATTCGCATCATGGATGTGCAGCTGACAAATCTGTGGCATATGGACCAAACTCCCTGAGGAATGCTTCCAGCACCTTGTTGAATCTATGCCACGAAGAATTGAGGCAGTTCTGAAGGCAAAAGGGGGTCCAACCCGTTACTAGCATGGGGTACCTAATAAAGTGGCCGGTGAGTGTGTATATATATATATATATATATATATATATATATATATATATATGGTGTAGAAAGTTCGAAAGAATTTTCAGCATTTATTTAAAATTTAAATCTTTTGTTTTGTCTTAACCATCACCTTTGATCAATTTAATGCATTCTTGCTGAATAAAAGTGTTTATTTCTTTAAAAAAAAAAATTCTGGCAGCAAACTTTTAAACGTTAGGGTACATAATCTGTTGTATTAATCTGAAGAAATCTGTTGTATAATGAGTAAAGCACAAAACAGTGTGCTTGTGTTCCAGATGAAGAACGCCTTCACAGTGACACACGTGATCGGTGCCCAAGCAGAGTGGTGGACCAGATTACTGTGACACAGAAAACGAGGAGGAACTTTTCCTGATCCAGGATCAGAACGATCTCATTACACTGGGCTGGATTCATGTATGGAGTTTTCAGTACTGAAAGCACGACTGATAATAAGACAATAATGTAGCTTGTCAATAATCAATCTCTCTTTTTCTTTTCTGTAAGACCCATCCAACCCAGACGGCCTTTTTATCCAGTGTGGACATGCACACACATTGCTCTTATCAGATGATGCTTCCAGAGTCTATAGCCATTGTGTGCTCGCCTAAATTTAACGAGTATGTTTTCAGCTAAACGTTGTGCTAGTTATTTTGCATGATAGTTGGCAGGTAAAATGGAGCAATAACAGTCTGATAACATGTGCTCCAGGACGGGCTACTTTCGGCTGACAGACAATGGGATGGATGAGATCTCTTCCTGCAAACAAAGAGGATTCCATCCGCATCCAAAGGAGCCGCCCCTGTTCTCTGTGAGTACTGCCTTATTAGTGAGTCAAACCAGGGGTTTTCAAACTGGGCTCCAGGGAGTGCTAGGGGGTCTGTGTATAAAGAAAAACAGTATAACATATAAAAAAAAAAGTTACAAATAACTAAATAAAATTATCAATAAATAGTAAATTATAAAATAAATAAAACACTGATTAAAACAAATAAAATATTTAATAGATAAAACATTTAAATAAATAATACAGTACAGTAATGTAATGTAACAATACATGCTAAATATTTTCTTTTACTATTACAATTTTAAGTATATGAAACAAAAGCATAAAGACTATGTTTGAAAATATTTAGAAAACATGCTAAGTTCACCTACTCGTTTCTCTGAAAAACAATGCCACTGCCAGTTTTTTTTTTTACTTTGAGCTGTGCGTTCCGTGTCAGAATGTCTGGGGTTTTTTTTACAGCATATAGAAGCCAGCAAACTATGGAAGCTTGTTTCCGCCATAGAATGAAAAATATAAAAGGTAATTGCGACTTTTTATCTCACAATTCTGACTTTTTTTCTCACAATTGCGAGTTTACTTCTCACAATTCTGACATTATTTCTCAGAATTGCGAGATGGAAAGTCAGAATTGCGTGATATAAAGTCGCAATTGCGAGATATAAAGTCAGAATTGAGAAATATAAAGTCGCAATTGCGTGTTATAAAGTCAGAAATGCATGATATAAAGTCAGAATTGTGAGATTTAAACTATTCTGAGGGAAAAAGTCTTTTTTCCCCTTGGAATTGGCCTGATAAGTCGCAATTGCGAGTTTATATCTCACAATTCTGAGAAAAGATATTAGAATTTCGACTTATAAACTCGCAATTATGTGTTATAAAGTCAGAAATTGTGAGATGTAAACTCACAATTGTGAGAAAAAGTCAGAATTGTGAGATAAAAAGTCGCACTTTGTCTTTTTTTTCTCAGACTTGCGACTTTATATCACGCAATTCTGACTTTATATCTTGCAATTCTCTTTATATCTCGCAATTCTGACTTTATATCATGCATTTCTGACTTTATATCTTGCAATTCTGACTTTATATCACACAATTCGGACTTTATATCTCGCAATTCTGACTTTATAACTCGCAATTGCTACTTTTTATCATGCAATTCGGACTTTTCTATCTCGCAATTCTTAAAAATAAAGTCAGAATTGTGAGATATAAACTTGCAATTGTGAGAAAAAGTAAGAATTGTGATATAAAAAGTCACAATAATTTTTTTTATATTTTTATTCAGTGGCGGAAACAAGCTTCCATAGCAAGCAAACTAGGTCAGAGGTCGCAGATTCCACCTGACCTAAAATGCCTTGGCAATTGGCATCCATCTAAAAATCTCCATGAACGGGAGAATATTAAAACGTGGATAAATCCATTCATCAACTTCCATTGTTAGGCCTGTCGCCTTCATTTGTTAATTGTGCTCATTCCTGTTGCATTTTGTCAAACTGGCATCTCGCATGAGTGTGGAGTCTGAAGAGGAGGGCCGGGAAAAACAACTCTCCAATGTTTTGAAGTCGGACTGTAGACAGTACCTTTTTCAACCACTATATTACACACTGCACCTTTAACTGGAAAAAATAAAACAAACTAAAACTGAAATAAAAAATCAATTAAAGGTACAATATGCAAGATTATTTCGCCACCAGGGGTCGCTAACCTCTTAAGATAGCAAAGGCGTATATTAATGACGTATATTCCGCATTAAGCAGAATTATGGATCTTGTCATCAAGCTGATGGATCTTTTATGGATGAGTGATTACATTGATGTTTTTAACATGACTGTGGTATGAAGCAGGGCGCGATTGCTAGATGTATACCAGCGCCACATGCAACGCTGAGTCCCGCGGATATAGAGGAATAAAGACATTTCATTCTACCGAACTATTCGCTGAATTACTCACAAAGGTCAGTTTATTATTAGACGAATTAAACTTGAGGCGCTGCTTCACTTGCTCTAACAGTTTCACTATGACACTAAACGGCATTTGTGTGTGTTGAATGTTGTTAGTTAGGTTGTTTGTTGGCTGTATGAGACTAAGCTAGATTAACATTAGAGAATAACATACAGATCATATTCTAACTTTTCATAATTTTGAACTATATAATATTGATTAGTTTTATATACATTAATTTTCTCACCTTTTTGCTCAAGTAACATGCAACACTCGCGTCTCTGTCAAGTCGAAGTTAGTCGTGGACGTGGAGCTCTCGGCATCTGGAAAGATGTTGATCTTCATTTTAGTCCACTTTTTGTCTCAAAGTCTGCTTGCTATGGTCCATAATGTTTGAACAAAACCCAGCTAGGGACGCTCACGCTGTTGAGCTCGCATAACGGGCATAACCGACCCAGTTGTCCACGTCTGTCGCCATGGTTACTATTGCAGTACGAGGTCAAACCTGGCGGATACCGGGGTAACGCGGATATGACATCATTGACTTGCGACTCCTCACCCCTGCTCACACGCCCCGTTTCCTTGTTTAAAAATCGCAATTTTCTCACGATTTACAAATAGTTGGAAACATTTGGTATATTGTAAGTAATCAACTAAACAAAATATATAACATTGGCCTAGTGTTTTTTTTTTAAATCAATTTTACTGCAAAAATCCTGCATATTGTACCTTTAAACCTAAATAGCAATATTTTTTTTAAATATAGACTTAATAAAGCGACAAAAACTAAATCACTAAAAATTAAACTACAATTAACAAAAAAACTAAAAATATAAAGATAAAATCTCATTTAAAATATTGATAAAGCCATACAAAATAAGAACATTACACTAGGGTTGTATGCGAATTCTTGATAAAGCCGCTGTATCAAGTTCCCCCCTATTCTTAATTGCAAGCACAGCTGTCAGTCATGATGTAACAACACCGTTTTCAAGCATCAAATAACTAACTAAAAATAAACTTACTGGAGAGACAAACACCTAAACATACATCAGTGTGATAATGGGATTTTTTTTTTGTTTGGCTCGGACCTATACTGCAGCCAGCCACCAGGGGCTGTCCCACACTATATACTCACACACAACTGATGCTGGCAGCTCACATAACAGTGACAACATGGCAGATGTATGTCCGGATTACTACACACTCACACTCATACTTTATAGATTTTATCGGTCTTTAAAGTCCCCATGACCTGGAAGTTTCAAACGACTTTTCTCCAGTGCTGTGACGTGTTTCCAAGTGAAACGGAATATTGAACAGAAGGCAGGGTTTTACTCTAGCGCTCCTCCTCTCTATCTCTTGCTCATAGCGACTAACGGTTTGAGGGGAGTAAAACCTACGCAGTCAAACCTACGTCATCAGAAAAAGACACCATTCCAGACTGGAAGTAACTTTTCAGATTTTGATTAAAGATTACCATGTTAAACATTTTTTATATATATATGTTTACTGGCAAGGATTAATTGTTCACCACAAGACTAGTAGTAAGCCCTAACAAAGTAAATAGGTTCAATTTTGATTTCACAGGGACTTTAAGTAATTACTAAAAATAACTAAAATAAGTGTGACACATGGTCCATCCATCTAAAAGATTGAAAACCCCTGATTTTAAGAAACCTCTAAACATTTAACTTCACTACTTAATTAAATGTGAATGATCTAGCTGTGTCCTTCCGCCATATTGAATGTGCACCATATAGAATGTTTTGTGTCTGTTTTGTGTTCAGGCTAGTCAACACGTCATCATCACAGACGGAAGTGTGACCATGCTGGATTTGCGGTGATGTCATTGCTGCTGCTTTGGAACATGTGCCTTTGCTCTTGACCTCACAGTGACTGATAAACTTGCCAAGGAGCTTCTAATGGGTCAAAGGTTCAGCGCTGATCATTGCTGCACTTGGCCTCTATTATTATGTCTTAACAGTCTGTATTTATTGGTTGAATTCTGAAAAAAAAAAAAATTCCAAATGTGACCAATAAAAGCTTAAAGTTGAGGTGCATAATTTTTAAAACCAGCAGCATCAGGCGTGTTTTCATAAATAAAGAGAAGATCTTATGAAAGCATAACAGAAACATTGAAATGCATGGCTTCTGTGAGCTTCCATTTATTTAAAAAACGTTAACTCTGTTTGATGTTGTAAAAATTATACACTTCATCTAAAAACAAGTTTTAGTGTTCACTTCAAAACAAAAAGTTTTCTAGTACAAATATCTAAACATCCTTTACTTGTGTAACAAAATGAGTATCTTACCCCATTGACAGATATTCTTGTTTTAAGCATAAACTTGCCTAATTTTGTTAAGTTTTCAGAAAACAAGACATAATATCCTAATTTTCGTTCTCAAATAAAAGTATGTTGATTTATGGATCACTGTATATTTGTAAAAGAAAACCAGACAAAATACCAAGGATTTTTTTTCCTCTCTCTTATGCCATTCACTTAATAGTGAACTACTGTTACATTTGATTTAAATATGCAGTTGTTTTAGTTCTGCCTCTGTTCATTCTGGAAATGATTCAGACATTTATGTTGGTCATATGCCACTGCAACCAGTTTCAGTCAGACTGGCTTCTGTATTTACTGTAACATGGCAATGAATCATTCAGACTGTTAAAGATCCAAAAAAATGATAATTCTGTCATCATTCACTCACCCTCATGCTGTTCCAAACCTGTATGAGTTTTTCTCCTGTTGAACACAAAGGAAGATATTTTGAAGAATGTTTGAAAACTAAACAATTAACTTCCAAAGTATGGGGGGGATAGCATGGAAGTCAATGGGGTCCATTTAGTTACAAACTTTCTTCAAAATATCTTCCTTTGTGTTCAGCAGAACAAAGAACTTGAGGGAGATGGGCAGATGTAAATAGGGAGCAAAAACATAAATTTTCTTATTCTTTCAAGAAAGTCTATTCCGATTATTCTCTGTTGCTTTCCATAACATAATGTTATTTTATATGTGATTTTTTTGTAGTCACAACTCATGTGGTTCAGTTGAAGGATCTGAAGCTTTGCATCTTTTAGTTAAATGCAAACATCTTCATGTGAAATAGCATTTATTAAGGCAAGAGACACTACAAGGAAAACCATTGTCAGTAGAATTGGTCAGTTTTGAGATTTTGGGCTGTTTTGCTTCTTTCAGACCAGAAAAAAGATTGCATTTAAAATACATATTTTAGGTGTTTATTTTATTACACTTGCCCCTGGTTTCACAGACAAAGTCCTAATTGAACTAAGGCCTAATCCGGGCATAATTTAAGCCCCGTCTGTGAAACCAGGGGCAAGTGTAATAAAATAAACACCTAAATGTGTATTTTGTGCAATCTAGAGTCAACTAAATGAAACCAGTACTTTATCCAATGTTCAGATTTCTGTTCTGGAAATGTATGCATATATGTGCATATTTAATTATATAATGGCTCATTTTCACATTTAAACATAACATTTCAGAAATACAAAACAGTTGTTTTAATGTACTGTGATTAATCCACTGTGGTGATATCTATTAGTAAACATATTTACCCTTTCACATCACCTGTGGTGTTTTTTTTTTTTTTGCCTTAAGTTGTATTAAAGGCTTTGAAAACTAGCATTCTATTTATTTCACTTATGGACTGAAAATAAATAACATGTTTCTTGCTTAACAACGTTCACTGTGGGGGTGTACTATGTTTATGTGTACTAGAAATGGTAAGCTACTTAACCCCTTACCTGTCACCCCCCTTTTTGATAATTTACATTAAAATGCACTATACAAACTTAAATGGTTGTAATTCAAGAATGCTTTGGAATATATACACAAGTTTGTTCTTGTTTTAAAGAAGACACTCAGCAGATTATTACTGAAGTGAAAGCACTTCAAAAAATTAAAGTATGAAAAAGTTATGGAAGTTATAATTTACAGTAAATCAAATATTATTTATTAATATATTTTTTTAATATAAAATAAATATTTTGCAAAATATTTTTACAATAAAATTACTATAAAATGAAAGCTATATATCTAAACAAGTTGTGTTCCAAATTTAAAGTTGATATCACAAATTTTGAAGTTCCCATGAGATTTTGTTTAAGCGTTATACCAAAAATAGCCACCGGGTGCCATTGAATTCCATTGAATTTAATTGTATGCATTCTGCCATAACAAATTAATACATTTCTATCCAAATATCACTTCTGTCACTAAATATGGAACCTTGAGACTCAGACCTTTCTGACAATATGTGTTTTGTCAAGATTAGAAAAGGTTTTGATAATAAATTATGAAAGATGATGCCCAAAAGGGGAGGGGCCTAATACAAAAATACCGTTTCTATGGTAACGCAACGTCCAATTTCAAAACGGTTTTTACAGGATGAATTCTGAGTTCGTAAGCTTTCAAATGATACCTAATTTATGATAACTACTAAAATATGTGATATAATAAAAAAGGCGATAAAAAATAATATTATATTTTAGAGGATAATATATACATATTATAATTTTTAGAGAATAATATTATACTATTTGTTTTTTTTATTGAAAAATATTAGATTATTTGTTTTATTATTAACTTTTAGCATAAAAACAGAATTTGCAATGATTAAAATAAAAGTCGATCAATTGGCTTTTTGTGACAAAGGTCAGAATTGTGACAAAGGTCTGTTATGAGGCAGATTTTTTTAGAGGTGCACTCTTGTCAAAAATTTATCGGTTACTCTTCCTTCATAATTTGTAGCAAAAAACAGCAGTCAAATATCTATTTAGGAGTCTTAGACCTTTCCAACGATATATAGTTTGTCATAATTAGATTAGGATTTAATAGTAATAAATCGAAGTAAATTTAGGCGTCCGTAGCACGGGACGGTGACAGACAGTTAAGGGGACAGTTCCCCTAAAAACGAAAACGTTGTCATAATTTACTCACCCTCAAGTTACTCCAAACCTGTATGAGTTTCCTTCTTCTGTTGGACTCAAAATGAGATGAAAAAAATGGTGGTAATAATTAAACAGTTGACGGTAACTTCCACAGTTGAAAAAAAAATACTTTGGAAATCATTGGCTACCATCAACTGTCTGGTAACAGAATTCTTCAAAATATATTCTTTTGAATTCAACAGAAGAAAGAAACTCATAAACGTTTGGAACAACTTCAGGGTGAGTAAATGGTGACAAAATATTAATTTTTGGGTGAACTAGTCCCTTATATCGAAGAAGTTCATGCAAATGCGGTCGCTAGTCAAATAGGTGGCGTTTAGAGAGTCTGTGGTTCTTTGTTCAGTCAGTGGAAATAATGCAAAGGCGAAGAAGAGACTGTTTCTGCATGCGATGTGACGACGTTCAATTGTTATTAAATGGATTTTCGTTATTATTCTTGATTAAGTGATTGTACACACCAACATTTACCGCGAGCTATTGATACAATAGGCAAAGAAATCCCAATGGGATTCAATTAGAGAAAAAAACGAATACTTAGCGTAGAGCTAAAAGCTAACGTAAACAACGTCTTACGTAATAATTGTGCTTTAGCTCACTGTAAATACGACTTTACAGTCTATTAAAATAGAAATATGGAAGAGTCCAAAGAGAAAGCCTTGAGTCTGATGTCTGGTATTACTACAGTCGCTGTCAGGAATCCTGTAGAAGAGACTAAAATGCCGAAGAGAAAGATTCTCGATGAAGATCAATACATAGAGGTAAGACAATGTTATTTACTGTGATTAAATACAACGGATGCCCTGAAATAATTCATAGTATTATACTTAATCATTTCATAATTCATTGAATTATACGGTTTTAATGTCAGTGTGGAGTTTGTTTTTGAAATGTGTTATTTGAACAGTTTTTTTATAATTAAAAAAGGTGGTAACCATCAACAACATAAACATAGTTTACACAAAACACCAAACCCCTTGCAACAGCAGCTTGAGTTCCATGTGTCACCTGTAAACACATATATTTGCATTGATTCTTCTGTCTTGATTTGCTAATGACATTTATCTGTCACAATTTCTTCTGAAGAGTTTGGAGAAGATCATACAGAGGGACTTTTTCCCAGATGTCTCCAAACTTCAAGCGCAGAAGGACTATCTGGAGGCGGAGGAGAACGGAGATCTGGAGCGGATGAGAGAGATAGCCATCAAATATGGGGCTGCGATGGCTAAATTCACCCACGCACCTATGTGCCCGTGAGTGACGTTTCTTACAGTGCATGGTTGTTTATTAATGATAATCACTACTGTGTTTTGCACATCATCAATTACCTGCTGACTAATCATTTTATGCCTACTTAGATGTGACGCCTTCAATATTTGAGACCCCGATGGCCGAGCTGCATCTCCCTCATCTTCACATGGCAAACGCAGATCAGTAAAAGAGGATGGTTAGTGACTGCAACCTCAGAAGATGATATTTTGAAGAATGTTGGTAACCAAACAGTTGCCTGGTATGAAACCGAGGCTGTGAGTTATAGACTTAACATGTTTTCAATGGCATGTGCTATAAAAAGCTATATAAAGCTCCTAGATCACTTATAATTTTACACAGCTCATGTTGTCTGGAGTTGTCTACTGAAATTCCTTGGAAAGAGATTTTTGCAGTGTTTTTTTTTTTTTTCAGCAGAACAATAAATAACAGCACAACCCAATACCACATCCCTCACAGCCTTTAAATAATGACAGAATTACATTTCTTTTGGGTGAACTATCCCTTTAAGTACATTCAAACAATTATGTATATTTGCAAACGTGGAATTTTCAAATATTAACACATACATTTTCATCATATTTTTAGTATCATATTAATATATATAATATATATAAATTAAAACTATGGTGAAAATGTATGTGTGAATATTTGATAATGCCATATATATATATATATATATATATATATGTGTGTGTGTGTGTGTGTGTGTGTATACGTATGTATGTATATATATATATATATATATATATATATATATGAAGAGTTCAGATGCAAAAGCCTCTAAATGCCATTTTACATTTTCTTCTAAAATGACCATTTTTATCAAGCTTGTATATTTAAGTTCAGTAATTTCACTTAAATGACAATTAATAGGTAATCTTCATTGCCATTTAAGTGAAATTACTGAACTTATATATACAAGCTTGATAAAAATGGTCATTTTAGAAGAAAATTTCAAATGGCACTTAGAGGCTTTTGCATCTGAACTGTCCATGTATATATATATATATAAACCAAGCAAATTATATATGAAAAAACCTTATATATATAGTGTGATTTTCAAAAAGGGTTCTTTTTGATCATTTTAAATCTATATGAGATATCCTACAGGAGTTCTATTATTTTTCTGGAACAGATGGTGAAAAGGTTCTTCCGTCCTGGACCATTTTCTTGCTAAAAACACGAGTGAGGACAACGCATCCTTTGAGCAGATAATGGAGCTTGCGGAGGACAAGAACAAGCTGAAGCATTCGTGGCTCTATGAGGCGGAGAATGAATTCAAAGAGGTACAACACAGTGATAGCTTCTGCATAATGCATATCATTGAGTTTTGTGTCATTGAGTCTTGTTTTGAGTTCTGATTATGCTTATTGTCTTGTCGTTTGAAGAGGCACAAGCAGAACCTTGCTCTACCATCCTCAGAGCAGCAGGCGCTGGAGTGCACCAAGGCAGGACTGGAAACATGGCAGTACAAGGCCAAAAATGCACTCATGTACTATCCTGACGGTAAAGTTTTATATTGAGGAGCCCCATAAGTTTATCATTGCATTTTCTTAACTATTAATACCATGAGAATGAGTAGGCCTGGGTAGTATTTTAAAGTTTTTTACAGGATCCTTTGATAACAATAATTCATTACATTTATGTAGCGCTTTTCTCTGCACTCCTCAAATTGCTTATGGAAGTTCAAAAGAAGAGGATTTTATTTAAAATAGAAATATTGTACTTATTATATTGTAACTATATATATATATATATGTTAAAGTATTAAAGGCTTAAAGTATTCCGGCACCGGATCTTCTGAAAAAAACGCATGCGAAAAACATGATTATTTTCGCATGCGATTAATTTTTGTCCAGCTTTAACGTGTTAAAATATTTAATGCAAATGTAGTATCCATTCTTTCTGTCATCTTTTATCTAGGGTTATGACCATGCTCTTATTCACGTATATGCTTTAAACCACTCATGCGCGACACGACAAGGGAATGCGCTGTCAGTTAATGTCCTCCACACCACGCACAGAATCAAGTTCTCTTTTCCGCTTGAATAAACAATAACACACACATTTATCCCAAAGGTTTTTATATTTTTTGGAAGTCTAATGTTTAAAATTTGGGGGGAAATCATTTTCATTGAGACATCAGTAGCTATAATATTAGTGATACTGGCTTTCATTCATAAAAAGATGGCATTAAGATACAGCGGTAATACTTGAAACTAAATGGTGCCAGGCAAGGAGCAGTACAGTAAAATGCCTGTTTCTTTTGTTCCCCAAAAGGTGAAAAAGACGACACACTGTTCAAGAAGCCACGGGAGGTCCTGTACCAGAACACGCGGTTTGATATCGACCCCTTCTCTAAAGCCCTGAACAAATCCCAAATCCAGCAAGCTGCTGCACTCAATGCACAGGTAACACTGATTTCTGCATCTCATTGGTCAGCTTCAGATCATACAACACTTACATGAAAAATGACTAAACTAATTGCGTATTTCTGTTCTTTGCCTTCTGTCTAGTTTAAACAAGGCAAGGTTGGTCCGGACGGCAAAGATCTCCTGGCTCATGATTCCCCCAAAGTAAATGGTTATGGATTTGAGGGAGAGGCCTCCCCTGCTCCTGGTGAGTTAAGAGAGAGGACACTATTTTTTATTTATTAGTTGATTGATTAATATCAGCTCATCAATAATTTTTTTGTAGTTTTATAAAGAAATATATAGCTTATAACAGGTTGTCAAACACTAATATACGAGTACACGCGTCATGATTTTGTAAATGGCTTGTTTGTTCTTAAGGTGTTGCAGAGTCTCCGCTGATGACGTGGGGTGAGATTGAAAGCACCCGTTTCGTCTGGACGGCTCAGAAACGCCTCTTGTGGAGAGAAGTCACGGCCCATCGTTCAAGGTTCGGTTCATTTCTAGCTTCCAGACAGAAATGGCTGTTTTCATGCACTTGTGTGTATATTAAACACAATATTTCAGTTTGAAAAAAAATGACTGTCCAACATTTCAGTAAAAATGCTGAATGCTTACTTATATGGACGTTTTCTAGATTCCAGAGCCTGGGAGAAGAGAGCGTTTGGGACTGAAAATGGCCAATGAGGCTGCGGCAAAAAACAGAGCTAAGAAACAGGAGGCGCTACGCAAAGTCACTGAAAACCTCGCCAGGTAAAGAAAAGTATTGAAGCATATAGTCTGAGACTGTAAAAAATGTTTCTTTGTATCTGAGTTTAATCAGCTTTTTTTAATTACAAATGATCTCTTTACAAATTTACAAAAAAAACGAATTTTCAAATTGACAATTTGAGTGAAAAGTTTAATTTTCTTTGTTTTATTTTCAAAAAAAATTTCAAATATATTTTAATTCCCTAGAATTGCGTTGTGGTTTTCTTTTGGGAAAAAAAATTGCCAAAAGAAAATGTAGGCCTATTTGTATTTATGCTCTAAAACAATGATTGCGTTTACATGCAGCCAATAACCTGTTCAAAACTGGGATATTAGCAATAACCCGGTTGCGAACGACCATGTAAACACCGGCAAAAACCCGAAAATGCTCATATCCCGGATTTTAAAAACCGGATATTATACCTGGGTACCCTTTTCTAACCCGAATTTTTGGTCATGTAAACGCGTATTCGGCATATCCCCATAGTGATTTGTGTTCTGCGCATGTTCTATTCGCAAGGAATCTTGGTCTTTTGAGTAGAGAAACTTCTCAGCGCATACAAAAATCTGCGTGCAGTATACCGGAAGTAAACATGGCAAAACACAGCACAGCATTCTTTTGGAGCATGCTCAGTAACTTTACCAGCATCTAAGCGCAAACAAAGGCGACCGCTATCTGCCCCCGAACTATTCCTTATCCACATGCAGGGCTTGAAATTAACTTTTTTACTTGGTAGCACTGGTGCTACCAACTTCAGAAAGTTAGGAGCACCAGCAAAAATTTAGGAGCACCCACCAAAAATTTATTTCAGATCTCAGAATTTAATTTCAGAAAAATTCGGATTAGATTTTCTACTGTGTTAGGGTGTAATGAAGATCTAATGTCTGATTTTCATTCCTAAATGACAACTTTTTGTCTATTAAACATGTCTATTAAAAATCACAGCGGAATATTATGGTGCTCCTGCTGACCCAGAGAGTATATTCAACTACGCAGTATTGTTATTTCTGTGTTACAAATATTCTTATCACAGAAGAACTTGAATCGGAACTAGAATTAAAGATTATGGTTTGGATATAAACACTGACGTCTACAGAAGTGATCAAAATAGAGACAAGCACCTTTTGAAAGTAACATGGAGCTTCAAATAACAATTGTATCGATCACATTGTTACTCCACTAGGTGGCGACAAGTGACTTAAATGTATTTGTTATTGAATCATTCATTCAAGAGAGTCGTTAAAAAAATGCTGATTCATCCATTAATGAAACAAGCAAAGTATTTATTATGATATTACTCATATATTGCTATATAATACTAAATAAGCTATGTATTAATAAAACAATATAAATAAAAATAAAAAACATCCTCACTATCAGCATTGGCATGTTCCACCTCAACGTGTCCGACGAGGATGTTCGTGGGCTGTCCATCAAGCAGGATGCGGACATACACGATCACACACACTCCTTGACAGACAGGTCGGTGTCTCCATCGATAATGAAAGAGATGTACTGAGCTGACGACAATTTAACTGCGGTGTTCTCGCGATTAGTATCTGCTATGACCCCGATGATATTGGCACATGATTTCTCATTTGCATGCGTCATGTTAATCACAACTCCGTTCTTTTTCATGAGCTGCAACATGGGTTTAAATTTAGTGAAGGCAAGCTCTTCTTTGGCGATGGTGTATGCGGTGTTAATTTACGTTTCGCTCTTTATGTGACGGTAATCTAGCTCTTTATGTGACAGAAATCTGTCCGCGTTCGTTTCATCTTCTCCAGCCTTAATTTTCGCACAGTAGTCTGCTCCCTGTCACTTGACAACGGAGCGCCGCGAAAGGGTGTGATTGACAGCTAATATTAAGCAATCTAAAATCTGCTTTAAAGTTAAGAAAGTAAGGATGAAGTTTGATTGGTTATGTATGTTGGATAGAATGATGGTACGGCCACCGCGTATCAGCGCACCTAAGGTACACAGTAATTTGCAAACTTTTTGTAGAGGTCGCACCACAACCATTATTTGCACTCGCACTAATGCTCCCAAATATATTTTTAGGTCGCACAGGTTAAAATTCAGGAGCATATGCGACCAAAATGGTCGTAATTTCGAGCCTTGACATGCTGCTGTTGTTGTCTTTGGATACAGGAAGAAGAATTGGAAATTACGCATTTTGCGTCTTAAGGTTGTCTGTACGTCTAGACGCTAACTGCACGTCGCCGTTTACATTGGGATATTGCAATTCCATATATACAGGAGAAACTCTCTCTGCTCACACATGTAAACGGGTTATCCCTAATGTTTCAGAAACCCGAAAAGTAACCTTAACCCGAACCATAACCCGAAAATTGGCTGCATGTAAACGTAGTCAGTGTTTAGATCATTTTACCTAATGCTTCCACTGTGCTTTTTCAGCTATTACCTTTCATGTAGTGTGTAATAAAATGTAACGGTCTGCAAAGTTTCAAAGGTCAAATGGTGCCTTTCCACTACACAGTACCAGCTCGACTCGCCTCGGCTCGCCTTTTTCGGTTTTCCACTTTGTAAAAGTTGTACCTGTACCTGCTTTCGGTACTTTTTTTTCTATCGCCTCCGGCGAGGTTCTGAGCGAGCTAAGGTGATTCTAAAATGTCACGTGAAAACAATGCCGACTGCTGATTGGTCAGAGAGAATGGTCACTATTCACTGCGTCATCATTGCACCCGCCAGATGGAGTATCCAGAATAACCCTGCCATTTTTAAATAGTTTAGCCAGAGATAGTTTCTAAACTTACTACTATTATTATGGCAACTCGGAAGAGATACGCCGTGGTCAAATGAGGAGGTGCAGACTTTCCTTTGTTTGGTTGCTGAAGAGAAGATCCAGCGAGAGCTTGATCTGGCAACGAGGAACGAAAGGCATCGCTATGACGACCGGGTACTATTTGTGGCGGTACTGTCTGCAATGGAAAACGGAGCGAAAAGCGAGCCAAGTCGAGATCGGTACTGGTAATGGAAAAGCGCCAAAAGTCTATTTTGTAGTTATTGAGTTATTGTCTCCCAAAGGAAAGAACCGATTCAAAACTTTATTTATTCATTTCATTTATAAATACGACCCCACGTGTCAGTCATATTTACAAACTGCCTCTGAAACTTTTGTCCATCATAAAAAAATGTGAAGTAAGCATTTTGAGAGGTATTTTGATATACGAAAAAAACGCATAGGAACATCTCGAACTCAATGTTCGAACTCAACTTCCTACTTGGTTTGTAACATGATTGCATGATTTGGTCTTCATTGGCTTCCGTACTCTTTTCCAGCCTCACTCCGAAGGGACTGAGCCCTGCAGCGCTGTCTCCCGCCCTCCAGCGTCTAGTGAACAAGTCGTCCAGTAAATACACCGATAAAGCCCTGAGGGCCAGCTACACCCCATCACCTGCGCACAGAGGCGTCGGCTCGAAGACTCCTCTCGGAAGCCTGACCACTTCCTCCATCACACCAACACCCGGAAAAGCCATAACACCGGCCGCCCAGGACCCGGCCTCCATCACAGACAACCTCCTGCAGCTGCCCAAACGGAGGAAAGCCTCAGATTACTTCTGAAATTGAACACTTCACAAAGACATGGGCGGGGTTTTTTATTTTTTTTTTTTTTTTTTAATTACTTCTTTCTTTTTAAAAAAAAAACTGTGAATCTGAATTAATCATCACTGTTTCAGATATCTTATTTTTTAGATACAACATGTAGTTTATACTTTTTTTTTGCTTTATATTTTTAATTTAGCTGGCAAAAATGTTGTTTTTCAGCATCATCCACATCAAGTGATTCTTGCGTGAATCAGACTTTCATTTGATCCACAAACCAGAACTTTACTACTCTTGATTTGTTTTCAGCGCTCCTGAATTTTGTGCATCTTTTATGATGTTGAAGACTTGCAGGATCTCAGGCGCACAATAAAGAGGAGTTCTACAATTTAACGTGCCTTTATATCATTTCACCGTCCTTATTTTACATGCTCCATTTGTTGAACCCATCTTTGGGTTGGAGGTTGGACTCGTACACAATATATCGAGACAGACTCCCTTAATCTCTGTGATTGCAGTGTTCGACAGATGAGAGGAAATCATGTGTATTTGTACATATCCTTTCACACCACGCAAAGGTGGCAAAGCACCATTTCTATTAGTTGAAGCTTCTGATTTGTCTGGGAACTGCCAGTGTTGCTTAAATCAGACTGATATGTTTAAAGCCGGGGGAAACGCTTCATATATTACATGACAGACTGCAAACGAGCCTCATTAAGGCAGGACTCACCTGTTTTATGATGTTGAGACAGACTCCTTATTCTCATATTTTACTGCATTACACCTCAGTGTTTGACTGTAGAGAGAATTGTGACAGTAGAGAGAACAGCTAACAAGAACAGGGTGTTAAGTGTCCGTGGAGAACTTCTGAGTAACCGTGTGAAAAAAGACTCGAAGTATCCACAAAATCCTCACCAAACTCAGCTACTCTGTACATAGACAATTAAGCAAAAGAGATCAATAAAGCTTTTAAAGATGGTAATGTGATACGTGTTTAATAATTTATACATTGCATTCTGACATTTCAAGTTGAGTTCATACAATTAGTCCCAAACCAACTTTGAGTGAAAATATTTTTAATTAAAGACTGCATTTATTTTATCAACAATACAGCATAAAAAAGTAATATTGTGAAATATCATTACAATTTTAATGAACTATTTTCTATTTGAATATAATGTAATTTTTTTTTCCTGTGATGCAAAGCTAAATTTGGAGACGTTTTAATCACGGCCTTCAGTGTCGCATGATCCTGCTGATTTGCTGCTCAAGAGACATTACCATCAATGTTGTTTAATATTTAAGTGGAAATTGACCGTAATACATTTTTTCAGGATAATAATGAGTGGATAGTTAAAATAACATGAAATATAAATATTTTGTAGCTTAACTATCTTTACTATCACTTCTATCAATTGAATGCATTATTGAATAAAAGTTAATTGATTTTTTACTGACTCCAACACTTCTGAATACACTACCGGTCAAAAGTTTAAGGTCGGTAAGATTTTTTATGTTTTTAAAAGAAGTCTCTTCTGCTCACTAAGGCTGCAATTTTTTGATAAAAAATACACAAAAAAACACAGTAATATTGTGAGATATTATGACAATTTAAAATGACTTTTTTATGTTAATAGATATATTAAAATGTAATTTATTCCTCTGAAAAAAGCTGAATTTTCAGCATCATTACTCCAGTCTTCAGTGTCACATGATCCTTTACAAATCACTCTAATATAATGATTTTATGCCCCAAAAACATGTATGATTATTATCCATGTTGAAAACAGTTTTTTACATTTGTATTTCAGGATTCTTTGATGAATAGAAAGTTCAAAGAACAGCATTTATTTAATTAGAATCTTTTCTAACATTATAAATGTCTTTACTGTAACTTTTGATCAATGTAACTTATCCTTGATGAATAGAAGTATTGATTTCTTGTTTATTTCCCCCAAAAATAAAATACAAATTCTTACTGACCCCAAACTTTTTAAAGGGTAGTGTGTAATGTAGCTTTCCATTTCAGATAAAAGCTGTTCTTTTGAACTTTCTATTCATCAAAGAATCCTGAAATAAAAATGTAAAAAAATGTTTTCAACATGGATAATAATCATACATGTTTTTGGAGCATAAAATCATCATATTAGAGTGATTTGTGAAGGATCATATGACACTGAAGACTGGTGTAATGATGCTGAAAATTCAGCTTTTTTTCAGAGGAATAAATTACATTTTAATATATACTAACATAAAAAAAGTTATTTTAAATTGTCATAATATTTCACAATATGTTTTTTTGTGTATTCTTTTTATCAAAAAATTGCAGCCTTGGTGAGCAGAAGAGACTCTTTTTTAAAAACATAAAAAATCTTACCGACCTTAAAACTTTTGACCGGTAGTGTATATGTTTAAAGATAAAATATTCCATGAAAAATCGGTGTGAAAACCTAAAGGAAAGGTCATGCATGTGTTTAAATGAGGAGATGATTATGCGCCTCCTCTTCCCGGCTGTAGGCTGGAGAACATGGTTGGGATTGTTTTGATGGGACGGTGGCGGAGCCATCTTGTTTTATCTCCTTCCTAAGCCCGTTTACCGAGTCAGATGAAACAGCCATGGAATATGATACTATATCCCGACCATAGCCAACTGAAATAAACACATTCGAGTATCGAAAGTCATTTCTTATCGACGGAATATACGCAGCGAGCAGAATCAGTCGATCATTTATTTATCAACGTCGGGACTGGTGCTTTAAGTGTATTTTCTCTAGCACATTTTCTCTGGTGTAAGATACTATGAATGGAGGATAAATGTTGCCGAAGGCTGACAGCGGTGGTTTTGTGCTTCTCCTCTTCATTCTGACAACAACAGATCCGCCACGGACAGGTAACGTAAAAGGTGTTGCTTTATTCAATGCATTTGCTGAAATGGTGTTTGCTGCAGTCTGGGCTGGTAAAGACTCGCAGCTCGCGCAGGCCGTCAGGGCCTTTAACTAACTACAATGTTATAATTTATTCTTATGAGTTCTATTTTTAAGCTACACGCCTTTTTATTACATACCTCTTTCAACAGTATTCCTTAAAACTGCATAGTATCTGTTACTAGCTTTAAGCGTATTTATCACACACCATGTGGCAAGCTGTTTTGACATGTATTCCTTAAAACTGCATAGTATCTGTTTGTTACTAACTTAGTGATTTTCTACCCTATCCAGTAGTCACTAACGCACTGTGATCGTTTTAGTTCTACTTAATGACTGTTTATTTGAGTAATTATGATATTTACACACTGTTGCAATGAAAAGGCTAGTATTTGTCACGAGTGCCTGCTTTATTCATTAAATATTTACATATTCTCTTGCATCCATTCACTATGCCATCACTTACTATTCCATAGTTACCAAAATATTGCCATTTGCTAATTATTTACTTCTGACTAGTATGTTTATTGTTGGTACCTATTCCCAGTTTTACTAGTGCACTTACTCTATTCCAGACACTGGTGTGCTAAAGTCGGTTTCTGGAAGAAAAAATCCCATTCATTTTCTGCATAGGGGAGTTGGTTTTTATCAAAACACTTTATTATACAATAGCCTACACATCTAAGTGATGGCTTGTCTGGTCGGATGTTCCTCTGTTAGATGAAAGGTGTATTAATACACCTTTCATCTAACAGAGGAACATTCCGAACAGTGTATTAATCCTATTGATATAAGGTGATGCATGGAAACCCAGTGGATCAAATAAATAGGGCAGTATTTAGGTTAATGGCCTGTTATGCTTTTCTGCGTTTCATTTCCATGGGGAAGCCTTGGTAACATGTTAAGTCTGCACTTGTTTAAGAGGCAGCTTATTGGTGGTCTTTGTGCTGGATCGCATAGAATATATCCACATCTGGTGTTTGTAGTGTGCACTCTTCTTAAAGTCCAAAATATTACACTTGATCACCGTGATGTTAACGTTAAAGGAGTCAGACGTTAACACTAACACATGTCTTTACTAATTGACACGGAAGACTGTTCATTGCGAAACAAACTCAAATTGGTGGTTTTCAGTTGCATCACGTTCAAAATACTCAAAGTAGGACAGCGAACCATGTATGTTACCTTGTACAAAAACATATATTTGATACAGAAAACGTAGGCTATATATTTGTCAACTAAATGGATTATTTTGTAATATTTAGGTGGTCAGTGGAACTTATTGACTTGGTAGTTTTTCCTGTGAACAGCTGTTCAACTGTTCCCAAGGTTTTACTGTCTAATGTGCTGAAAATCTGGTCCTGGTAATCCATCAAGAAAGAGCACAATGGTGAGGTCTTCTGAAGTCATCTCAATGTCAGTGTGTTTGTTTAGGGATAACTTTAGACTCAAGGGTTGGACAGGTGATTGATTAAACGTCTAATGTCTGGACCTCCCAAGAAGCTCTTAGTAAAAATTGTATAATTAGCAGAATGAGGGCTCTGGTTAATTGGGTGTTTGCTAACATCAGATAACATAAATTAGCGTATTAAATTACCTCAAATTAGACCGTTGTCTTCTAAGTATGTATAATTTTGTGTATATATATATATATAACGTATGTATGTATATGTGTGTGTGTGTAAAATAATTTGTAATTTATTATTTTTATATTTATTAGATGAATAATTATTACTACTATTATAAATATGCATTGTTATATAAATGTGTGTATTTATTATGTTATCATTATTTTTAAATACACAATTAGTTAATTTTGTATAAATGTGCATTCATTATTATACATTTGTAAAATAATATATATTTATTTAAATTTTTTTACAAAAAAAAAAGAATGTTTTTTTTTTTATTATTGACCAAAAATATTGCCTGGTTAAAACCAGACCATTCTCAGTTGTAAGAGTTATGGTCTGGCAAAGCGTCATAGACTAATCATTTCCAGAGGGGCGTCACCAACGGACGTTGTGGGTAGACCTAAAACCAATCAGAGCGATGAAGGAGATGACTTATGCAGAGCTGCGGAGAAACATCTCCGAGTGTTGTTCTTTGCTTGGTTTTTAACAAAAAGGAAACGTTCAAATCGCTTAAAACAGACACGATAGCTGATTCGAATGAGTGATGTTTGACGGCGAACATCAATTACAAAATCTGCTTCAAAATCCCAGTGCTGTCATCATCGTGTAAAGCCCGCCCCAATGTTTCTGATTGGTGCCTCGATTTTCGACGGATTGGAAATGGGCTTGAATGAGCTCTTTGCCAGACTAACTTTCAGAGCAAATCTAAATTTGCCGGAAGTTGTCTGAGTTTTCCAGGCTACCAAAAATAGACTTTGCTGCTTCTTTTATAAAGGCAAATTATAGGTAAATATTCACTACAAAAAGCTCACAACAATAAATGCGTAAGAGATTTCTGGTCACTTACATTGACCTTTGTTTGCAAATACAGATGTTTCTGTACTATCTATTAGTGGTTCAACAGATCACAAAGTTTGTTAAAGTTTTTTTTTGTTTTTTTTTGTAGTTTGATTAACATTAATGACATAGACAGCAGCAGGTATTCATAGACTGCTGTCACTTTAAGACTGAATGCACTGGTCCAATAGTGATGCATCCTTTTCTTGCTCTTTCTCTTGAGACATGAGGCTGTGTTGAAGGGATAGTTCACTTTGAACTAAATGTTTGGTATGTTTTAGATTACCTCAAGGGCATCCAAGATGTAGGTGTATTTGTTTCCACAGTACTTTCAATTTTGATATTTTTAGGTCAAACCGTTCTTGTCTGTGAGTCCTATAATGCAGGTCTATGGTCACCACCTCAAAGAGCATGCACAGAGAAGTCCAGAATTAAACATGACTTTATGACTCGTAAATGTAAGTATTGATGGCCTAAGACATGAAACGAGCAGTTTGTGTGAGAAAATGATCTGTATTTATATAGTTTTTACTTCTTGTAACCACAGCCACGTTCAACTGATATGATGGTGCGGGCGCTTTGTGGATGTGGTTACAAGAGGTAAAAACTATATGAAATACTGTTTGTTTTCTCACACAAACCGCTCGTTTCGTGTCTTAGGCCGTCAGTGTGTACTTAAATTTATGAGTCATTAAATCATGTTAAATTTGGTCTTCTCTGTGCACGCTCTTTGAGGTGGTGAGCCATAGACCTACATTAAAGGGCAATTACCACCTCTGGAAAGATGAATGTGTATTTAAAATGGGTCATTTATGTAGAAGAAATGTGAAATTATTTTTTAATTTTGGAGCTTTCTAGACTGAGAAAAGACAGAAAATGTATTTTTGGCTTATGTGAATGAAAAACATCAACTCCCAGAATTCATTTGCTTCGCTGCCTGCAGGAGGCCACGCCTACCGCTGCAATCCTCGCAGTATGTAAACAACAGTCTACTAGTGATTCTCCGTGATGAGTCTGTCCGAAAATGTGTTTCGAGATCGCCCAAAATGTCCGTCGATTCCGGCTTTTGCGTTCTACAGTCGTCATGTCATCATGTTTACTGTGGCAAGCGGAACGAGTGCGAGCCTGTATGTAACGGCGCGAGACGAGCCAGGTTTACTGTGTCGACCGGGATGAGTGCGCGGCTGTCTGGAGTAGCGGCGCGAGGCCCGGTGGCGTGATTACCCTGATGAGCGGCACCTAAGACGTACAGTTACCGGTCTCGATATCTTCTCACGGAGGAGCAGGAATTTCCTTAGCAATGTTAAAACGCATCAACCGATCACTTGTTTGGCGTTCATGTGAACACAACAGTCAGATTCACCAATCATAAGGAATTGAGTTAGATTGAAACAAAAGCTGTAACTTACATGTAAACAATGAATGGCGACTTCAGAAATTAAAAGCTGAATCCCGGACATCGACGGCCGGACATGTCCAGGAAAAAGAGGACGGTAACCCCTACTACTCAGCTTTCTCCACAGAACAAGAGCCTGCTAGCTTAGCGTCCAAAAAAGATGTGTAATGTTAATCCCAATCCTCCATAACGCATCCGTCAGCGTATTCAGTAGTTTCGTCCACATTTTCAAAACGTTTCTGCCAGTGAAATCAAACGCATTGGCACTGATCTGTGATAGGTCTGTTACCGCATAGGTCCAACCCCCTATTGGCGGGTTTGAAAGGGTGGGACTCGGGCTTGTAGTTTTTTACTGAAATCGCCTCTCTCACACTTCCGCCAACAATGACGTAAAATGACGATTTTTGCGTCATTGTTGGAGGAAAGTGAAAAGCTAAATAGCAGATTTCTCTCGTCTCAGGGGAAAATGATAAAGTGTTGCATGACCATTCAATAGTATAACTGGGTTTCTAACAATGGAAAGCTTAATGCAAATGGGTGGAGTTGCCCTTTAAATGACTGATAAACACGAACGGTTTGACCTAAAAATATCAAAATTGAAACTACTGCGGAAACAAAGACACCTACATCTTGGATGCCCTTGAGGTAAGCTAAAACATACCAAGAATGTATTTCAAAGTGAACTATCCCTTTAACGAGAAAACTTGACTACAGGTTAACAGCGCGTGAATACCAAATTCAATTCTCTTTTGCCTCTTCTAGTGTTGGAATGGTTTAAAATCTGTGTAAATAAACCAGCCAGACAAAACACATGCAAATTATAAACATTCAAACTATGGCGGTTAAATTTGAAATGAATTCCACGAATCAGATGTGTGTCGAGGTTCTGAAACATGGGGCTGGTCCGTACGGATCAACAACGATCGCTTAACCCCTACTATCTATTGTTATTTATACCCTGATAACCAAGAGACAGACTGTCTCTCGTGCCTTTAAGAGATTAGGATATGTTATATTGCTGAAATCAGCCCATTTAAATGAGTAAATCTGCCTCTCCCCTCCGCAGGTCCACGGGTCGCTCGGGCCAGACAGCTGCCAGGTAAGCTGCAATCTGTCTCCAGGGTTTTCTTCTGTTTTTCTTTGAAATCTGGCTTAGCCTGATATCGACACTATGTTTAATGGCCTCGTCTTCTAAATTTGGATTTGCAAACAGCACTCAAGAGACTTTTAGTGTTGTATATTAAAGCATGTTCATTTGTAATCACTCGTAATGGAGGTCCGGCTGCTGGAGTTTGTTTGAGTGTATCATCTACTGTATTTCAGAGCAGCGCTGCGGCTCCTGACCAGTTTGCCTGCCAGAGTGGAAAACTGCAGTGCATCCCCCTGTCCTGGCAGTGCGATGGTTGGACGATCTGTGAGGACAAAAGCGATGAGATAGATTGCCCTAGTAAGTAGTACACACTAACACACAATTACGCATAATCACATTCTGGTGCACGGTCATGTTTTTGTACACAATAGGAACGGGTTCGCTTCTGACTTATTCTGTCACTTTGCCAGCTACTGGCAAGCCAGATTTTTTGTTTGTTGTGCCTGCGGGAGGTGTGCTGTCATTTCTGTGTCTTAATCCCGGAGTGAGACGCGGTGCTCAGAGTCTGTTTCCTGGACGGGATAACGGGAATTACAGAGTGGATTTACTGAGCATGTGATCTGTGTCTCGTAGCTCCTTCAAGCACTGCTGATTAGAATCACACAGGGCACGTGAATACAAGAGAACATTCATCTCATCCAAAATTAGGTTTTTTTCACATAATAAATGTGTGTACTGTGTATAGTTATTTTGTATATATAAATAAATACACACACACACACACGTGCATGTATATATTTAAGAAATATTTGCATATATATATATATATATATATATATATTATATATTAGAGCTGTCAAAAAATTAATCGCGATTAATCGCATCCAAAATAAAAGTATTTGTTTACATAATATATGTTGGTGCATTGTGTATAATTATTTTTATATATATAAATACACACACATGCTTGTATATATTTAAGACATATTTTCATTTATATACTGTTTATAGATTTATATGTAATTTATATTATATATAAATATATATATTTTACATATAAATAATATTTTTTTCTTAAATATACATGCATGTGTCTGTATTTATATATATACAAAATAATTATACACAGTGCACCCAAATATATTATGTAAACACAAACTTTTATTTTGGATGCGAATTAATCGCGATTAATCTTTGACAGCCCTAATATATATATATAGTGTGTGTGTGTGTGTGTGTGTGTGATACAATTTTATGTATACTATAAAAACACATTTTATATATATATATATATTTATTTATTTATATTTATTAGGGCTGTCAAATGATTAATTGCATCCAAAATAAAAGTTTGTGTTTACATAATATATGTGGGTGCACTGTGTATAATTATTTCATATATATATATTTATATATATGAAATAATTATACACATGCACCACATATATTTATAAATACACACACATGCTTCTATATATTTAAGAAATATTTTCATGTATATAGATTTATATATAATTTATATTCGTATATAAATATAAGTATTTAATATATAGATAATATTTCTTTCTTTAAATATACATGCATGTGTGTGTATATTTATATATATATATATATATATATATACACACACAAAATAATTATACACAATGCACCCACATATATTATGTAAGCACAAACTTATATTTTGGATGCGAATTAATTGAGATTAATCGTTTGACAGCCCTAATATATATATATATATATATATATGTATATGTATATGTGTGTGTGTGTGTGTGTGTGTGTGTGTGCATTTTATATATACAGAATAATTATACACTGTACAAAAACATATATTATGTAAACACAAACTTTTTCAAACAGTCCTAAACGTAACCCTTATAAACTGAAGATGAGTTGCTTTGTATTAGTGGTGTTGTAAGTCTTAGACTGGGATATTTGGGGTATTTTGAGGTGGTGACATGATTGTTTATTGATTTCATCTTGTTGGATTGATTAGTGTTCTTCATATCTCTTCCTTGATTTATTATGTGCTTTGAAGTCTCGTAAACTTCTGAGTGACACTTTTCAGTACAGAGATAAGATAACTCACTCCTCCTTGGCCAGGCACCATTTCACATCTCTGTTGATCAGTAGGGCTGAGTGATATGTTGAATATTTGTGCATGGGGATTTTGCTGGTAATATAAAAGTAAACATTGCAATTTTTTAATGACTTTTATTTGGTCATTAAGCCATGTCATGAATTGAGACGTTTCATCTGTGTCTTTGACGTAAACTTCAGTTTTACCTTATTTTGTCATATCTGTGAAACAGTTTAAACTGTTAGAATATGTATACATGTATATTTACAAACATTAAAGGAGTAGTTCACTTTAAAAAACTTTTGCTGATAATTTACTCATCCAAGATGTCCATATCATTCTTTCTTCAGTCGAAAAGAAATTAAGGTTTTTGATTATGGTTTATGGTGAACATGACAGTTCCTCGAATTGAAAAAAATATCACCGTTGAGTCATTTGACCGAATTCATAAGTTTCGAGACTGTATATCATCAAAAGTCAAAAAGATATACAGATTTTACAAATAATTTGACCCTGAACTGTATGGTGAACTCTTGTCTAACCCCTGGCTTGTACTCTGACGTTATAATCATTAGTGGACACAGAAAGCACTGCAGGTTTACAGACTCCTCTTATGCTTGTAATTACTCTACCCTTTTCTGACATTGCTGGAAGAAAGCCGATATTCGCAGGAGTTGTTGGCTCAAGGCCTGACTGATCTACAGCCTTACTCTAATTCCTGTTCAGTTGTCGGATTTGTTCTGCTTCTTTTGACTTTGAACGCGAGCAGGAAGTAGTTTAATTGCCATTCTGTATGTATTAATGTCTCCGGGATTCTTAGAAACTGTTTTTAGTTTAGCACACCTGCTGCCCCGTTTCCCTTCCGTTTGCTGCTGGATTAGGGTTTTAAAGTCATGATTTCCTTGAAAGCACAATGTTTGACTTATACATTATTTTACATTGGACGTTAAAGGGATAGTTCACTTTGAAATTAATTTTTGATATGTTTTAGCTTACCTCAAGGGCATCCAAGATGTAGGTGTCTTTGTTTCCACAGTATTTTCAATTTTGATATTTTTAGGTTAAACCGTTATTGTCTATCAGTCATATAATGGAAGTCCATGGGGATCTCCTAAAAGAGCATGCACAGAGAAGTCCAAATTAAACATGATTTAATTACTCGTAAAATGTAAGTACACATTGATGGCCTAAGACAAGAAACGAGAAACGATGTGAGAAAACGAACAGTATTTATACTGTTTTTACATCTTGTAACCACAGCCACGTCCAAGTGATCTGAAGGCACGGGTTCTTCGGTTTGTGCATGCGGTGGAAGTGATTTCTTGCGCGTGTACGTCACTCATTGTTTTCACAGAGATTTTCTGAAGTTTTACCTTCAGGAAATCGCAATGGAAGGCGATTTTGATATGTCTAAATATGTTTCAGATTTTTACAGTGAAAGGTAAAACTTCTGAAATCTCTGTGTAAACAATAAGTGACGTACACGTGCAAAGGGTCGCTTCCGCGCATGCACAGACTGAAAGCGCCCGTCCCTTCAGATCAGTTTGTCCATTTCCATCTGTTTGTAAGTCAAAGTAATCACACCGGTTTGGAGACGAGATGTTGAGGATCAGTGCCGATGGCTGTTGTGTCGAATGAGGTCGGCACTTAAGGATGAGTAGGGATGGGTCCAGGCACATGTCCACCATAGAGGGTCCCTCGGGATAAACAGAGAAACTAATATTAGCGTAGACGCCATCCTTCTTTTGATGTACCAAGTACATCAGGATTTACGTGACGTGTTCCCAGTTCCCGCTGATCTAAACTATGCAGCCTAATTTTGAATTTATAGTGTGTTATGTGTATGCTAGGCCACAGAGATGTATTTTTAGTCTAGATTTGAACTGACCTAGTGTGTCTGCTTCCCGGACAATGTTAGGAAGATTGTTTCAGAGTTTTAGTGCTAAATAGGAAAAGGATCTACCACAGCAGTCGATTTTGATATTCAAGGTATTCTCAACTGGCCGGAGTTTTGATATCGCAATAGGCGTGAAGGACTATAATGCGTTAAGAGCTCGCTCAAGTACTGCGGAGCTAAACCATTTAGTGCTTTGTAAGTAATCAGCAATATTTTAAAATTTATATGATGTTTAATAGGCAGCCAATGCAGGGTTGACAGAACCGGGCAAATATGGTCATACTTCCTGGTTCTGGTAAGAACTCGAGCTGCTGCGTTTTGTACTAGCTGAAGTTTGTTTATTAAGCGTGCAGGGCAACCACCCAGTAGAGCATTACAACAATCTAGCCTTGATGTCATGAATGCATGAACTAATTGTTCTGCATTTGTCAGTGAGAGCATATAGCGTAATTTAGATATATTTTTAAGATGGAAAAATGCAGTTCTACAGATACTAGACACATGACTTTCAAATGAGAGATTGGTATCAAAGAGCACACCCAGGTTCCTAACAGAGCAGCCATCAAGTGTCAGACAGTATTTTAGGCTGTTACGTGTGGAAGTTATTTGTCCAATAATTAGAATCTCTGTTTTTACAGAATTGAGTAGTCAACCAATTTTTATATCAGCTATGTATTCCGTTAATTTTGTGAATTGGTAAGTTTCGTTAGGTTTTGAAGAAATATACAGCTTAATATCATCAGCATAGCAGTGAAAGCTAATTCCATGTTTCCTAATGATATCTCCTAATGGTAGCATGTACAGAGTGAATAGCAGCAGTCCTAGTACTGAGCCTTGTGGTACGCCATACTGAACTTGTGACAGAAAAGGCAGAATTTCTTTGACAGAAAAGGCAGATTCAAGATGGGCCTGTAATTTACTAATTCGGTAGAATCAGAGTTGCGTTTTTTTAACAAGCGGTTTTATCATAGCTAGCTTAAAGGTTTTTGGTACGTATCCTAGCGACAAAGACGAATTAATGATATTATGAAGAGGATCTATGACCTCTAGAAGCATCTCTTTCAGTAGTTTAGTCGGTATAGGGTCTAGCATACAAGTTGTTGATTTAGATCAGGGGTCACCAAACTAAGGCCCGGGGGCCAACTCAGGCCCGCCACCCCACTTTGACTGGCCCCCCAGCCCCTCTGCCACCCACTACTTAAACCGGCCCTATGAAGCAATCCCCAGAAGTCGTCATGGCCTATTTTTTTAAATTGCTTTTTGGAAAAAAAATAACATGTCTGCATCTGGTATTTTGTTGATTTTTTTTCTGTTAAAAAATTATATTTAGTTATAAAATTAACTATATTTGCCAAATTCGTCACCCAATATGCTCGAGATCAAGCAGTGACAGACAACATGCGTACAGGGAACAGTCAGTGTTCAGGACAGCAAAATGTCTAACGTTAAACGAAAAGTTGATAGAGAGTGCAGAGTTTTCAAAGAACAGTGGACCAACAATTTTTTTTTTAAATGGGACCGTGAAAAAGGACCAGTTTGTATTATTTGATGCGGTTTTCAAAGAATATAATCTGTGTCGTCACCACTAAACCCGCCAAAAAGAGTATGCTAGCTTGCGAGGGCAAGCAAGAGAAGACAGGATTCGGAGGATGAAAGGCGGACTGCTGCACAACAGAATGTATTCCTTTGCCAAATACATTCTGTTGATATAGGAATCAAGTGTTGATATAGTAGTGTGGATAGTAGTGGGGATGGCTGTGCCAGGCTAGTAATCTCTACGACACAATGAGGCCTGCTGGTGGTCATTTTTGTCTGGGTCATACAATTCTATGTTATATAGCTGACCCGGCCCCCCATCACAGTCAGAAACGATAATTTGGCCCCCAGAGAAAAAAGTTTGGTGACCCCTGATTTAGATGAATTAACGAGTTTGCAAAATTCTTCCTCTCCTATAGCAGCAAATGAACTAAATCATTCCTCAGGGAGACTACAATGCACCCCCTGATGCGATACTGTAGTAGACAGTTGCATAGTTATAATTTTGTCCCTGATCTTATCAATCTTATGAGTGAAGAAGTTCATAAAGTCATTACTGCTGTGTTGCTTGGACACTTCTGGGCTTGAAGCTTTCTTTTTCGTTAGTTTAGCCACTGTTTCAAATAGAGACCTATGTTTATTTTCTTCTTATAGGTTTGAAAAAATAAGCAGACCTAGCAGTTTTTAAGGCCTCTCTGTATGCAATCGAGCACTCCTTCCATGAAATCCGGAATACCTCTTGTTTAGTTTTTTTCCAGCTAAGCTCCATTTTTCATAGAAAACAACTTATGAGTCTGGGAAACAGGAGGAAGAATTCATCCCGCAACTCTCCACAAGTTCACTTCAGCTTATATCTCTGCTCCTCCCCTTGGACCAAAACATCCAAAAATGCATAATAGACCTCAATAATAAATAAACCTACACCCTCAGACGTAACAACTGGATTGGTTGATCCATTGAAAAGATCCGATGACCTACCCTGTAGCATCTTGTTGAAAGTTATTGTTCCAGATGTAAATGTATAAACAATCATTTTCACAGATGATTTATGCTTCAGCCTTACATTTAGATCATATATGAATTGATCATAAAGCATTCTGATGATTTTCCTTGTCACACTCTTACAGCAACAAAGGAGGAACGGTATCGTTACAGCAACGGTTTCGAGCCGGTGGAGGACGTCATGGGTGTCGCTCAGCCAGTGCGCTTCAACAGTAAGATCCTTCCTGATCCCTTTAAAACACTCATCAATTCACTTTTGAAACACTCTTTATGCTGGGAACGCATTACTAAGTCAGACTCATAATAACACACCACAACATTAAAATCGACTGGAAGACTGAAGTGTAACAATGCTTAAAATTCAGCTTTGATCAGGAATAAATTACATTTTAAAGGGATTCTATGCAATTGTTTTAGCTTAACTGAACAGCTTCAGGGTTATTGAAATGGTTCTATGACTTCTTTCGGGTTGAATGGTGGCCGTCTCACCCCGTCTTCTGTTGTGACGAGTGCACAGTCTTTCTTTACACGGACGCGTGCTTCAATCCGACTAGAGACTCGAATATTTGTTACGAGGAAATCACAAAACTTATTGCACAAAAAAACATGTCCCTGCTTGATATACAACCACTAATAAACAATTGAGTTTTGATGAGGAAAATAAACGATACTATCTATGGGTTTGAACCCAGAACCTCTGGCACGCTTGGCAAAAGTTCTGCCACTGGACCATTGAAGTTCATGGGGATCTATGTATAAAATCACGAGAAAATTCAACAACATATATTAAGCTGCGTTCACACTACACACGACTTTGTGGCTGCAGGTCTCCAGTGGCTGCGACTGGAGGGCTTTCCCGCCTAGGAAAGTTTGTGAGTGACATTCACGGAAGTTACTCTATGTTAGACAACAAATACATTTTATTGCCGCTACAAACAAATATTTTGAAGGAAAAGTCTAAATATAAATGGAATCAGTAAATAAAATGCATAACATTAAAGGGCAATTCCACCTCTGGTTAAGATGAATGTGTATTTAAAATGGGTCATTTATGTAGAAGAAATGTAAAATTATTTTTTAATTTGGAGCTTTCTAGACTGAGAAAAGACAGAAAATGTATTTTTGGCTTATGTGAATGAAAAACATCAACTCCCAGGAATTCATTTGCTTCGCTGCCCTAGGAGGCCACGCCTACCCGCTAACCTCGCAGTATGTAAACAACAGTCTACTAGTGATTCTCCGTGATGAGTCTGTCCGAAAATGTGTTTCGAGATCGCCCAAAATGTCCGCGATTCGGCTTTTGCGTTCTACAGTCGTCATTCATCATGTTTACTGTGGCAAGCGGAACGAGTGCGAGCTGTATGTAAACGGCGCGAGACGAGCCAGGTTTACTGTGTCGAACCGGGATGAGTGCCGGCTGTGTGCAGTAACGCGCGGGCCGGTGGCGTGATTACCGATAAGCGGCACCTAAGACGTAGTTACGAGTCTCGTATCTCTCACGAGAGCAGCAGGAATTTTCTTAGCAATGTTAAAACGCATAAACCGATCACTTGTTTGGCGTTCATGTAAACACAACAGTCAGATTCACCAATCATAAGGAATTGAGTTAGGATTGAAACAAAAAGCTGTAACTTACATGTAACAATGAATGGCGACTTCAGAAATTAAAAGCTGAATCCCAACATGCGACCGAACATGTCCAGGAAGAGAGGGCGGTAACCCTACTCATTCAGCTTTCTCCACGAACAAGCCCTGCGAACTGCGTCCAAAAAAGATGTGTAATGTTAATCCCAATCCTCCATGGCACGGCATCGCGTCAGCCGTATTCAGTAGTTTCGTGCCACATTTTTCAAAACGTTTCTGCCAGTGAAATCAAAAACATTGGCACTGATATGTGATAGGTCTGTTAGCGCAATAGGTCCAACCCCTATCTGGCGGGGTTTTGAAAGGGTGGGGACTCGGGCTTGTAGTTTTTACTGAAATCGCCCTCTTACACCTTCCGCCAACAATGACATAAAATGAGCGATTTTGTGTCATTGTTGGAGAGAAGTGAAAAAGGCAAATAGCAGATTTCTCTCTTGCCTAGGGGAAATGATAGTGTTGCATGACCATTCAATAGTATAACTGGGTTTCTAACAATGGAAAGCTTAATGCAAATGGGTGGAATTACCTTTAAAGATGAACGAGAACAGTGAGTGCTCTTTGCCATCTGCGGCTATTTAACTGCAGCAAACGGGGCAAATACCGGTCTATCGTTTTGCAAATACCCAAAACCATTCAGTCACGAAGTCAGTATGGTGAATACCACTGTATGTACACGGAGATATGTCATAAATTATAGAACAGTTTCTGACTACTAAAATGAGCTTCTCGTTCAACTTGCCTCGGTCAGACTCAGCACTGAAGAGTGAGGCGCTCCACTGACTTTCACACCTATTGGTTGTCGCTCACGAAAGTTGCTCTTCGTTTACATAAAGTTAAACATTTCTCAACTTCGTTGCGTCGCTGGACGACGCCCCAACGGCTCGCGACGCTGCACAATGTCGCCGAAGTCGCCCCGCTTAGCCATTGAAAATTAATGAGTATCGTGTCGTTTGAGTTCGCATGTAGTGAGAACGCAGCTTTAGATCTCATTAAACGACTAATTAAACACAATGTACTATTGTATACTATAGCCCCTTTCACACATACCCCTTTCCACCAAAAAAGAACTGGTTCGAGAACTGGTGCTGGTTCAGAGTTGGTTCGAACTTGCAAACCCGTTCAGAACCTGTTTGTTTTTCCACTGACTAGAGCGCCCAGGGAACGGCGCTCGTTACGTCACTGTGTACGTCTGCCAGTACGTCTTAGCTAGAAATGCTTGCAAGTGAGAATTGAAATATGTAAGTCTTTTAATCTTTTCGTTTGATATGTAATCTTTTCTGATAAGTTATGTACCCCGGTCTTGTGTCTTTTTTTCTTTCCATTTATTTGTTCTATATTGTGACTGTTTTCTTCTTTGCTTATAATGTTTTCAATAATAAAAAAATAAAAAATAGAAACGCTTGCGCCAACTTCAATCATAACAATTACAAAGGCGGACTCCATCGTGTTTCTGCAAATGTTTCTCCTGGCTTTGCGATCCTATATTATGGTCAGAAAAGATGTTTAGAACACATCTAAACCCGCCCAGCCCCCGACGTAAGTATGACGTGGGAAAAGAACGGTTCTAGTCCAGCAAAGAGTTGGTGTCGCTTTGGAACCAGTTTTCCCGGCCGAGAACTGGTTCTTTGGCTGTCGAAACACAAAGAACTGGTTTGCACGCAGGCACCGGCTCCGAACCGGCTCTCAAAATGCTTTGGTGGAAAGGGGCTACAGAGGTCTGGAAATGCACGGATAATGTGACCCCGGCATTTGTCCCGGGATTGTTTGATTTCAGTTCATTCACAATGCCAGTGATTTGCCAGGATATATGAATGCGTTCACACACAACCCGTAAATATCCTGGAAAGACACATGACGTCAGGATGAGACGTGTAACTTGCGCGTCGAAAACATGTACAAGCGCATACCTTTCCACAAAGCTGGTGAACGATGTCAGCTTCAGCGCGGATAGAGGAGCTCCTGGTCTCCGCTTCGTTCCAGTTTGCAGACATTTGTTCGTCCTTTATGTGTTGATGTTCGTCATCAAACTTTCTTCGTCACCACAAACTTTCCTCTGAGAGCAACAGAGTTCGTGCGATGGCACGAGCGTCATCACTATAACACATCCCTTTACGGTATTGGTCCTGGCTTTTGTTCACACAGCGCGCATTCCGGGACTGATCCCAGCAATGTTACTAGGTTCCCAACCCCGGTACGATGCCGAGATCAGATCCCGGGTCGTGTTTGCGTTCTGGCAATTTCCCGGGATCAACACGCTATGTGAAAGGGGCTTATGTAACACGTCACGCCATGTCACGCTCTGTGTGAGTGGTATTTACGAACAGTAACGTTAAATTCAAGTACTCCACAGTGACTCTAGGGGTCACTTTTTGACAAAAATGGAATTCCTGCATGGTGTCCCTTTAAAATAAATTCAAATACAACATTTTTATATTTAACAATTTTACTTATTTTTTGATTTCTCTCAAAATAAAAGTCTTACCAACCCCAACATTTTTTAACAGTACATATACACCAGTGGGTACATACACCTATTTATTTTTGCAAATGCTAAAGAGTCTATAGCCATGTTTCCATCGAACACATTTTTTCCGAATTAAGTGATATCTGAATGAAAAATACCTTATGGAAACAGTAAAATTCGATGAATTTTCATGAATATCGAACTAAAATGAAATACGTTCGGTCTCATCGAATTTTCTCTTGATCGATATAAGGCTAATGCGAATACAAGCTGATGGAAACGTTATTTGCCGAATAAATAATGAATTGCGAATTAAGTTTTAGGCCCTTTTATGATTGCAACACGTCAGAAGAAGAGTTCATTTTCGGCCAGTCTGTTTGCGCACACATGGCGGATGTCAACAAAGACAGATGTAAGTGGACAAAGTAAAAAAAGACCGCCTCGCATATACATTATCCCATTCATATGATCGCTATACAGCTGGCACATAAGCATTATTAGGCTACAACTTGTGAAAAATTCATCATTTGTAGGTAGATGGCAATCCGGAAAACATGGCTTATGTTTCCATCCACTTTTCAGATTGAATTATCTGAAGTTCGGTTAAAAAACTCATGCGAATAAAGCTGGTGAAAGTGTGTTTCCATCCAACGGCTTTAAAGCGAATAAAAACCTGTACGTAATGAGCGTCACATGCTGTTTTGCGATCAAATTGGTATATCGAAATTGATTTAGAGACATTTTAAGGTGTTTCCATTAATTTTTGCACTGAATCGAACAACATTCAAGCAAACTTTTGCGAACAAAGTTTTGTTAGACAAAACGGATTGCCATCTACCTACAAATGATCAATATTTCTTTGTCTTTGTTGACATCCGCCATGTGTGCGCAAACAGACTGGCCGGAAATGAACTCTTCTTCTGACGTGTTGCAACCATAAAAGGGCCTAAAACTTAATCGCAATTCATTATTTATTCGGCAAATAACGTTTCCATCAGCTTTTATCGCATTAGCCTTATATCGATCAAGAGAAAATCCGATGAGACCGAACGTATTTCATTTTAGATGATATTCATGAAAATTCATTCGAATTTTACTGTTTCCATAAGGTATTTTTCATTCGATATCACTTAATTCGGATAAAAATGTGTCGATGGAAACATGGCTGGATTATTATTGCAGTGATTATTATGTTTCTGTCATGTTATATGTGTAGCAACAGTTCTTCTAACTCTAATTGATGGAGTGTGTAGCTTTTCATTTCTTAAACAATCATGTATGAGACACAACATGGCCATATTCCAGGATGACAATGTCAAGATTCATCAGGCTCAGATTGTGAAGGAATGGTTGTGAGGATCATGAAGAATCATTTTTACACATGAATCGTCTCCTCTGAATCCAGTCCTTAAATTCATTGAGAGTCTGTGGGATGTGCTGGAGGAGACTTTACAGAGTGCTGGACTCTTGCATTGATAATACAAGATCTTGAAATGTATGCACTTCTTTATGTAAATAACAATCACAACATCAATTTCCATCAAGAGGTGCATCAATATTAGGTGCATTTGCCTATTTAAATCCAAAAGTTGATTGTCCGTGAAAGTGCATACATAAATAATAAAACACAACAAGGGGCTTAAGGGGAAAAAATCCCTTTCCGAATCTATCAAGTCATATCCCTGAGAGGAGGAATTCAATGAGATGTTCATATTATGATGATCTTAATATAATTCGTCCTCTAAACACAGAGAAGTGTCCGACTGGCTGGCACCATTACGAAAAACAGCTAGCTGTTATGAAAGTCTACCTGAGGAGTGAGAACTACTGGCAGGCGGTGGAAACGTGTCAGAAAAGTTGAACGGCTCCCTCGCGAACGTTCGGCACCAATGAAGAGCTGCAGTTCATCCTTAAGATCGAGGTGGACTTCGACGAGAAGGTGTGCGAAGCGAAAGGACCAGTGCAAGTGAGTGTGAAGAAGCTGTTTTCTGAGGAAGAGGTGAGGTGTTTAACAGTTTTGAGTTCTCAACGCTGTGGGTCTGTTTTGTCATCACAGGTTCTGGGTGGGATATCAGTATGTGATTACTAACCAGAATCATTCACTGGAGGGCCGTTGGGAAGTGGCATATAAAGGTTGGTTTTTATTTCACTTTTATTGAAGAATAATTCACCAGAAAAGAAGAGAACTCACCCTCATATTGTTCCAAACCTATCTTTTGTGGAGCACTAAACGTGTAATTTTTTTATGAATATCTTGGCCATGAAACCGGAGCGGTCAGAGCTACAGAATTAATAAAAAACACCAGAATGATTACGTGCACTTTTTTGAAAGTTTTATGATATCAGACTGAAATTTGTGTTGGTATTCTCTGAAAACGGTCACTGTTGATTGTGTGACTGATAGAAATTTAAGTTTGATTTGTGAATGAATCATTTAGACTGATTTTGTGAACTGAATCAATTGATTTATTAAAAAATATCCGAACTCAGAATGGATCGTGATTTAAGTGAATAATGACTTAATTTCTGGTTATTTTAGTATTACGTTTTAAATTATAATTATATAATTTATTGTAGTATTTATTGATCACTTGAATTGGCTTTTTATTTTTTCATTTCATTTGTATTAGTTTTAGTTTTTGTTATTTATATTTTGCTATGTTCGTTTCAGTCATTTTTTTATTTTACTGCAGTTAGTACCAAGGCAACATTTCTAATGTCTGAAGTGTTGTCATTTTAAGTTTTTCATCAAATATGTATATTTTTTATCAATATTATTACATTATTAGATTTTGTTTTACAGTTTTTGGTCTAATTTAAGTTAGCAATAACAACACTGATTTTGAATGACGTGAGGGTGAGGTTTTTTTTTTTTTTTTTTTTCTGCCGAGTCTAATCTTTCACCAATGCTACAATTTTCTGTCATAATCATTTGTCATTTCATTAACAAACAAGTATTCATTACTTCAATGAGCTCATTGTTTATGCCTTAAATTGTTACTTTGTTTAAATGCATTTTTTGCATAAATCATTGAATCAATATTTTTTAGCTAACTGGGAATTGTAATGTGGACTGCTTTGAAACGATATGTATTGTGAAAAGCGCTTTCAAAATAAACTTGAATTGAATGTGTGCGTGTTCCTCACAGGGTCCATGCAGGTGTTTCTGCCTCCGGAAAGTCTGGATAACTTTGACGAGGCCGAACCCTACGCAGGATAACATGTTTTGCGGCCAGCTGCAAGCACTTCCAGATCAAGAGCATGAACGAGCAGGGCTTGCACAGCTGGAAAGCGGAAAACTGCTACAAAAAATTCCCCTTCCTCTGCAAGAGAAGTACGTACAGCGCCGTATAGACAGATTAGCTCTGTTTGATGCCATTAAAGGAGTAGTTCACTTTTAAAAAAAGCTTTTGCTGATAATTTACTCACCCCATGTCATCCAAGATGTCCATGTCTTTCTTTCTTCAGTCAAAAAGAAATTAAGGTTTTTGATGAAAACATTCCAGCATTTTTCTCCATATAATGCACTTCACTGGGAACCAAACAGTTCAAGGTCCAAAAGACTGTTTCAATGCAAACTGTTCAAAGGGCTTTAAGACGACACCAAATGATGAATAAGGGTCTTATCAAGCGAAACGATCGCACATTAAAAAAAATAATAATAACAAAGTTTAAGTTTTATAAGCTCAAATGGTCGCTGCTCTGTACTGTGATGCATGTTCGTGACTCTTCCTGTTCGAACTCTTCAATAGGCTTTATGCACAACTCACTTCCGCATTCTGTAAAACAGGTGTCATCGCTTTCCGGTTCTGGTCTTTTGGATGTCCTTCATGATTTTTTTGCGGTTTTACTCAAGATAACTTAAAAGGAGCGAGCAAAGATTATCATAACCAATGTCCCTCACATGTGCAGATTGATATTTAAATGTTTTTTACTTTTTCTTCTCTACAGTAACGTTTAGATATTTAAATGGAATAAGACGGCAATAACAAAGTGAAATAGGTAGGTTAGCTGATTACCTTAAAAATCCATAGATATCGTAGTCAGTTCCTACGGCCGTTGACACTTTCTCTGACAAGCGGATGCGATGAGACCCGTTTTTCGGTTTGGTCACGTGACGCTCAACATAAAGCCTATTAAGGCATTCTGGTTTTTTTTTTCCCCCATGCTAGTACTAATATATAATACACCGGTTTCTTTAACAGGACAAACTTGTGTGGATATCAAAGACAATGTGGTGAATGAGGGCTTTTACTTCACGCCTAAAGGGGACGACCCGTGTCTGAGCTGCACGTGTCACGACGGCGAGCCGGAGATGTGTGTGGCCGCCCTGTGTGAGCGCCCGCAGGGCTGCCAGCATTTCCGCAAGGACCCGAAAGAGTGTTGCAAGTTTACCTGCTTGGATCCCGGTACTTTCACAGTCTCATCCAATCACATTGTGAACTGTATGACAGTTGGATGTGCTTTAATTTGAAAGATTATTGGGCAGACATATATTAAAATGAAGATATAACTGTTAATGTGAGTTCTCAGCCATTTTTGTGACGTGAAGTTCCCTCGTCTGACCACTAGACAGAGCTACTCTTCCTTCTTATTGTACATCTATAAACGCATGGTGTGTTTGGAAATACCACTATTTCATTAGACATTTTTATAAAAACTTTAAGAGATAATTTGTTTATTTCTTAGATTATTTGTGCAATGGCACTTACTGACTTAAACAGGCAACATAATACCGCCTTGTAATAGCAATGTAGCATACATAAAATTATGGTTGAGTGAGGTGGCCATTGCGATTGTTACATAATTGTTGCAATATACATATGTACTATATATATATATATATATATATATATATATATATATATATATATATATATATATATATCAGAGTAATATTAGTTTTTAGTGCATTATCCATTGACAATTTCACTGATCAAATATCAGGAGATTTATATCGATCATTACACTAAAATGAATTCTAGGCAGTACTGTTCAGTATGCAGTATACAGTATACTTTCACACACATTCCACAGATATAGTCTCAGGTTGTGCCCTTGTAGAAGTGGATCTCAGTTGTTTTGTTTGTGTGTTTGTAGACGGCAGCAGTCTGTTTGACTCTATGGCCAGTGGCATGCGGCTCATTGTGAGCTGCATCTCGTCCTTCCTCATCCTCTCTCTGTTGCTCTTCATGGTGCACAGACTGAGGCAGCGGCGGCGAGAACGCATCGAAACCCTCATTGGAGGAAATCGTAAGGCCCTGTTTGATCAGCTGATTGTATGCACATTTTAAAGCGATGTTTTTCTGAATCAGCGTTGTTTTTCACAGTGCATCATTTCAATCTGGGTTCGGAGAGTCCCAGGCTTTGACTACGGGCCGGATGTGTTCGGAACGGGGCCTGACGCCTTTGCACCTCTCCGATGATGGTGAAGGTGGAGCGTTCCACTTCCAGGAGCCCCCGCCCCCTTATGCTGCCTACAAATACCCAGAGATCCACCACCCCGATGACCCTCCTCCTCCATATGAGGCCTCCATCAACCCAGACAGCATCCTCTACATGGACCTCGGTACTATATTTCATTCTTTAAATAGTATTATTCATTTATCATTAATTTAATTAGGGCTGCAACTAACGATTATTTTGATAATCAATTAATCGGACGAGTATTTTTCGAATTAATTGATTAATTGGATAAAAAATTCATGAGACCTGCCTCATGAAGCACATGTAACACCGTGTCCTAACTTCACACGACGCGATAAAATTCCAGCGACAGCAAGTGTGTTCGTCCACACTGGACGCGAGGCGACTGTGAGGCGCCACACGTCTATCAAAGGTCACAACCATTTGTCTGTGAAAGTGCACTGCTGGCCCGCACTCGCATTGGAAATGGGTAAGGACATAATCAAATCAAGAAGCAACATTAAAAATCAAAGCATTAACAAAATATACTCATTGACTAATTTTGTTATGAAGTACAGTTGTATATTTGCACAGAATTCATTTTGAATGCTGTATTATATGCTTTCAAAATCTGAGGGAAATTATCCGTTATCGCTTGTGGCACAGTGACCTATTTTTAACTAAAAATAAATACTCATAACCAGTGTAATATCTCTGTGTGGGCGGATCTGTCAGCCGCAATGTCGCAGAAATAGGAACCGGTTCTAAATTAGAAACTTTGCGTGTCGCCATCAGTGTCTGGTTAGGACAAACTCTGATTAACATGGAAAAGATACCTTTTATTGCGTGTCGCGGCGTCGTGTGTAGTTGGGACACGGTGTAAGATAGAGAGCATCATTATTGGCTTGTTCACCAGTAAAAAATCCCTGTGACGTATTGAGACCAACTAATCGATAAAGACATTCGTTGACAACGATTTTCATAATCGATTATAATCGATTTTATCGATTAGTTGTTGCAGACATAAATTTAATGAGCTCTCATCCAAAACCTAGTGAGTTTCTTTGCTAGACAACTTTTTTTAGGTGTCATTGGCATTATTATTATTATTGTACATTCTAAGATATCTGATTTTGTCCAAATTCTAAGGCAGCATCGCACACATTTTACAGTGTATGAACCGCACTAACAGAGCAATCACACCAGGATTTGCTTTAATCCAACCAGACATGCCAAGTGTGAACACACCCTTAGATAGCGACACTCAGGGTTGTGGACTCGAGTCGCATGACTCGGACTTGACTTGGACTCGAGCCCCAATTTTGATGACTTGCGACTTGACTTCACATATTCAAAGATGACTTGAGACTCGACTCGCGACTTGACTCAGACTTGAGCCCTGTGACTTAGAAAGACTTGACCTACCTTCTAAAACCGCAGATCAGAGTTGTAACAATCACTGACTTTAGTATAGCACTGTATCATTGACGCATGATCACAGTGCTGATTAGCGCATTCGCACGTTTGGCACTGAGCCAGAGAGCGCGTGATAGAGTGCGTTCAGCAGCGCGTGTCAGTTGTCATTTAGCTATTATCACACGTTCAGACAGTTTTCAACCAAATAATGTTTTCTTTTTTCTTTTTCAGGCATTTAAATACACAAGTACTCAGCGAACCATTTATAATTTGAGAAACACTGATGTCTAAGTAAGCGGAAATAATAAACCTTTCAAATGTAA
>JAQIUQ010003052.1:240000-253571 GCA_030378365.1 Hybognathus amarus | reverse complement strand
AGGAATCTTTCAGGTAGTAAGAATCCTTGCTTAGAGTTCTTGGCTGACTTCTGTAAGCTGATTGTCCTTTTCTTTATTTGTGTTACTTGTGTTCACTGAGTTTGGCTTCTCTTTCTGTCGCTGTTTTATTTACAATGTGACCTGCTAAGGTACTGAAATTACAAAATCAACTTCTCTTCACCCGTGAATGGCTGGTTTTTGCAGCTTGAGACATGTTTATGCCTGAGGGGTGGATTTTTTCATAACATATTTTTAACATTTAACTTTTTTTATTAAAACAGATTCTAAACATTTGTTTTGTTAAGTGAAAATGACACTACGTTTGTTAAGTGAAAGTCCTAATGAAAAAATATTGGAAACTCTTTATCATTCCATCAGCATTTATTTTATATGCTGCCACACACACACATAGCATGTATATATATATATATATATATATATATATATACACACACACACACACACACACACTCACCGCCACTTTATTAGGTACCCCATGCTAGTAACGGGTTGGACCCCCTTTTGCCTTCAGAACTGCCTCAATTCTTCGTGGCATAGATTCAACAAGGTGCTGGAAGCATTCCTCAGGGAGTTTGGTCCATATTGACATGATGGCATCACACAGTTGCCGCAGATTTGTCGGCTGCACATCCATGATGCGAATCTCCCGTTTCACCACATCCCAAAGATGCTCTATTGGATTGAGATCTGTGACTGTGGAGGCCATCTGAGTACAGCAAACTCAGCTCTTTCTTTATGCATGTGTGTATATATATATATATATACACACACACACACACACACCAGCTACACTAGTGGTGTCTGAAATGAGGCAAGTCTCATAGTCTATATCAATTTATAATATATGTCCCACCAGTTACACTTAATGTTGTCGAAATTTTTCTGGATAAATAAAACTGCTTTACATAACATACAAACACATATATTTTGTATTCTTCACATGTACAATGTAAGTCATTCTCCATTTATTAAAAAAAAAAAGTATTCCAATTGGAAAAATAGTCAGCTTATTATTTTCGTATCATTAGTCAAAATTTTAAACAACTGGCTGTCACAGACACGAAGATGTGTCCTTAAAATTTTTATCTATCCTATCTGGCACAGCGATCATGTTTTCTAAGCCATTTTAAGTTTGATTTTGATGTGACATAAAGCAGTGATTTTCTTAAAGTTGTTTACTGACTTTTTAACAGAGTCTTCCCATTAACGGCATCACTTTTTTCATTTAGACTGGATTCCGAAGGCTTACAAAAACAAGAGGAGGGATTAATCACACAAACCAATCATATCTTACCATAACCAATCATATCCAATCATAGCACGAGTACAGGGGATTAGTTCCTGTCTCTCTCAAAACAGATTATTTTCCCAGCTCTGAGGGAACCTGCCTCCCTTGCCTTGGAGGACACACACACACTCTCTCTCAGTATTTTCTGAATTGCGCACTGTCTCATTTAGAGAATTCATAAAGTCTTTCAACTCCACAGCCGTTTATAGCATAGTGATTTATCTAGGGTATAATATAGTGCTGTCCCTGGCTCACCTGTTATCCAGGAAAACACTGGAGTGACTGTATCTGCAAAATATTTGTCCTATTATTCTGTATAATTCATTTTCAAGCCACATATCTGAAAAGGTATTTGGCTTGGGACACACCCCTTTTGTTAGTAGTAAAAAAAAGTAAGAGCACTGGTTCAGAAAGTATTCAGATCACACACTCTTAGACACTATGGTTGACTGCGTGACTGTTGAGTTCCTCTTCCTTCTCCCTCCCTCCTCAGGTTTTGTTCTTAACTTCTCCATTGAGCGTTGATTAATGGCTGTTCCAGTTGTAGTAGGGCTATGTTCCAGAACCATCCTGATTATGGCTCTCTCTTCGGGCTGCGGTTCCCTGGCATTGCCGGCGAGTCTGCCGGGACCTCTGTGAATTTACAGCAGTTTTGTTCTGGCAGAGTGGCACAGGGACTCGGTTAGGGTTGTCCTGGGCTCTGTTATGGCACCTCTGCTGCCGCGGAACTCGTGTGCGAGCTGCTAGCAATATTACAGACAGGCCAGCGGCTGCCCGCGGGAGTACTAAAACTTATTATGCCATTCCTCTTTGCTTGACGTACGGCACGGCATGCTGGGAACACAAAACTTCCCATCTCAACTCTCTTTGTTATGGCCCATCTCTCTCTGTTTCTCTTTTATAAATTCGTGTCTCTTTCTTCCTCCCTTACCCCCCTCCACTCACCTCAGAATAAAATTTCAGTCCCTTGTCTTCTGTGTATTTGTCAGATTCTGCGGGTATGGATTGCTCTGCAGGAAGTCGGAAGAATGAGGAACTAACTTTGACTAGCCAATCCTTGTGAAATCAAGAGATATTGCGTTTCTTCTCGGAAGGAGCGATCGCAGTGCTTTGTACGGCATGGCACAGCCCAACCTAGCATCTGCATGCTGCGTGCGATTGCAAATTTTAAAAGCAATTGAACAGCAGTGATTTGTAAAATGACATGAATCAGCCGTTGTCTCAAATCTCATTATTGCGTTGCTTGAAATTGACTTTTTTTTTTCCAGCAACAGCAGAAGCTGCTTGGTGTATTTCTTTCTATTTGTTTTTATCTTTGCTTTAACCACAAAGTATAATTTCAAGCTCTCTCTCAGTTCTCTCTACCTTTGTCCTTGCTCTGTGTTATCCGGTCTCAAGAACATCATGTGAGTGAGTGTCTTTGATGGGAAGAGTGCACATGATAGTGGAGTGGTAACCAGTCTTGATTCTGTTTTATTCTGCCACGTTTGATGAAGTCGTTTGATCCGCTTTTTCAAAGTCATCCAGTGTCCTTGTGAGAGCCTCTATGCTTCTTACTGATAATGATGGATCTCTCTCTCTCTCTCTCTCTGCTCTCTCTCTGTGGTCTTTGAGTTTAACTCAGTGTTTCTGTTCTTAACAACTGTTTTGGTGGATCTTTATAAGTAGACAAAGGCACTTTATTCTGGCACAGATATCAGTTACACATAATGACAGTTTCAGTGTTCAAAGACTTTCTCCACTGATATAGTTAGGCAGAAATTGTTTCCATCAGCTGAGTTTAGCCCCTTTCACACAGAGATTCTGGCAAAACACGGATAATGTGACCTGGCATTTTTCCCGGGATTGTTTCTGATTTTCGGTTCATTCACACTACCAGTGCTACGCATTTCATCATCATTTAGCGTCATATGACGCTATTCTGACAAAACGGCGCTATACTACGCACATGGTAGCCTTTATCGTTTATATAATACACGCTGCTGTGATGGGTAGGTTTAGGTGTGGGGTAGGGTAGGGTAGAGGTAGCTCTCATATTACGCTAAAGGATTTATAAAGCCTTAAGTTTGCGTGTTATATAAACGATAGAGGGTACCATGTGCGTCAGTATAGCGCCGTTTTGTCATAAAGCGTTCTATGTGATGCTAAAGGATGAGACGGCTGTCCCAGTGATTTGCCGGGATCTGTGAGTGCGTCCACACACAACCAGTAAAGATCTCGGAAGACACATGACGTCAGGATCGAGACGTGTAACGTACGCGTCGAAAACATGTACACAGGTGCATACGGTTCACAAAGCTGGGAAATGTATCTCAGCTTCAGCGTGATAGTGAGGAGCTCCTGGTCTCTGTTCGTTCCAGTTTCCAGACATTTGTCGTAGTTTCTTTTGTTGATGACAAACACAAACTTTCTTTTAAGAGCAACATGAGTCGCGCGATGGCACGAGCGTCATCACTTTGACACCCCCTTGCGGCATTGGGCCTGGCTTTTGTTCACACAGCGCGCGTGCCGGGACTGATCCCGGCAATGTCTTGCAGGTTGCCCAAACCAGCATCAGAAGCCAGTGTGGTGAAGAGATGAGTTCCACTGAAGAGATGGGTCCCAGCTTCAGGACCCAAGCAATCCGAATTGGTTCAAAAGCTAGTTCTTATGGGTATTCGCTTTAGTGCCTGGTAACAAATCACTTTATTATAGAAGATGTTTGAACTACATTATAATGAGTCATTAATGTCTTTAAACTTATCTGTGTAAAGTTTCTCAACTGAAAAGCTTTTAAATCTAAATTTATTGACACAATAAAAGTAGTATTTTTAAATTTCGCAGCACCTACTATGAAAAGTGCTATACAAATAAATGTATTGCTTGATGGCAACAAACTGCTTTTATCTTATCTTGCACATACGTAGCAGCAGGATTTAGCATTCAAGCTACACATAATGCCAAAACAGCTCATGTTAGCCACAAGTTGGACCCATCTCTTCAGTGGGACTCATCTCTTCACCACACCGGTATCAAACCCTGGGTTCGTGTTTGCATTCACACGGAAGGCGTTCTGGCAATTTCCCGTGATCAACGCGCCATGTGAAAGGTCTTTCTTCCTTCCTTCCTTCCTTCCTTCCTTCCTTCCTTCCTTCCTTCCTTCCTTTCCTTCCTTCCTTCCTTCCTTCCTTCCTTCCTTCCTTCCTTCCTTCCTTCCTTCCTTCCTTCCTTCCTTCCTTCCTTTCTTCCTTCCTTCCTTCCTTGCCTTCCCTTGCTTCCTTGCTTCCTTGCTTCCTTCCTTTCTTTCTTCCTTCCTTCCTTGCTTCCTTCCTTCCTTGCTTCCTTCCTTGCTTCCTTCCTTGCTTCCTTCCTTCCTTGCTTCCTTCCTTGCTTCCTTCCTTCCTTGCTTCCTTCCTTGCTTCCTTCCTTGCTTCCTTCCTTCCTTGCTTCCTTCCTTGCTTCCTTCCTTGCTTCCTTCCTTGCTTCCTTGCTTCCTTCCTTCCTTTCCTTCCTTCCTTCATTCATTCCTTTCTGTGTACCCGAGGACCCCAGGGGTTCCTGATGTCACTATATAAACCCTTCACACTGACCTACTGTTCGCCCTTAAAGGATTGTGTTTCCTTTTAAATCCTAGATAGCAGTTAATGCATAGTAATCGAAATGCCCACAGGCCAACGGCCAGCCTGAAAATACAGAAATAATATCTCAAGATTATAATGTAGGAAAATTGTTTTTATTCCCCATTCAAGAAAGTTCACTCTGCCAACGGCTCACTTTGAGACCACTACACTGGAGTGTTTTGAAATGAACATTGCCAGACTTTTGCAGAAGGCCAGAGAGAAGCTACTCCTCCTCCTCCAGTTTTCTGTCATCTTCTGATGTTTCCTGCATCTTGACTTGAGAGCTCAGCGGAGAGAGCAGCCTTGCATTATTTAGATAGGCAATCGCTCAGAAATTCCACTGTGTTTAGACGTTCCAGGGCGTACCAGGCTAAAAATATCAGTTAGGGCCCCGCTACTGTACTCAATGTCCATGTAATGAAACCTCCAGGTGTAGTTATTCATCTCTCACTCGCTCTCACCAGCACGCGGCCCTCTTTCTTGGCGGCATTGTTGCCGTGAGATGGATGGAACGCTAAGGCGTGGAATAAATTCTGCATTCGTTTGATGAGGAAGTAACCACACAGGTGTTCAATTTCTAGCATTGGTGTACTTTGTGTGGAGACCACATGAGACGGCAACCTGAGATGGTTTGCACTGATTGGACGAACAGGGAAGAGTTATGCGAGAGTGGAATGGAAACTCTACCTCCCTTTGCGCAAATGTTGAGGGTCTCAAAGGGTTGTTTTATTGTTATTTGTGTTCTTCTTAGTTTGGAGTTTGTACACTGCTGTTGTTGGACATAGTCAATATCCGTTCCTGATGCTGACTGTTTATGTGAAGCGTTTATAAGGACACACTTTTTCTCATTATTTGCAATATTACTGTCTCATTAAAATATTTAGTATGTAATTTCTCTTGTGTAAACAATCCAAAACAAAGTGTTGCAGTTCAACAAATGTTCCTAACATCGGTTTATTGCAGTGAAACCTGCCAACGCATGTTGTATATTTTTTTCCCAGCAAGTGTCTGTGTTGTCATTGCTGAAACAGATGCCATTTCTTAGTACTTTTAAGAGTGTGTCTATGAAATCCAGTAACAGTGTGATTAAGGGTGATGTTTCCTGTATAATTGTATTCAGAAATAGATTGTTGTATTTTCTCAAGGAAATGTAAGTGGCACTTCCTTGTGCAATATTTTCTTATGATACCAGGGTGTTTTGAAGTGGTTTCCAGGGCATTGCTATGCAGTTGCTAGGGTGTTCTGAGAGGTTGCCTGGTTGATCAGATCTGCAAGTTGATGGTTTTTGAGGTCATTTATGTTCATAACTGTGGGTGATTGTGTTGATGATTTAATTGAATAAATATTACATTGTTTTGTGTTATACTATTTTGTAACGTATAGTACTTGGCTCATGATCTATTTTCTGCAGATTTCAATTATAATATTATAGATCTAAAATGTGTTAAAAAAAAACACATTAAACCCAAATATCTGTCTTTCTGTTGATCCAAGGTAATAACTGTAAATTAGAAAGCTGTCCAGTCTTTAAGGAGTACTATATGCTGTTCTTTGAACTTTCTATTCATCAAAGAATCCTGAAATAAAAATATAAAAAACTGTTTTCAACATGGATAATAATCATACATGTTTTTGGAGCATAAAATCATAATATTAGAGTGATTTGTGAAGGATCATGTGACACTGAAGACTGGAGTAATGATGCTGAAAATTCAGCTTTTTTCAGAGGAATAAATTACATTTTGATATATAATAACATAAAAAAGTCATTTTAAATTGTCATAATATTTCACAATATTACTGTGTTTTTTGTGTATTTTTTATCAAAAAATTGCAGCCTTGGTGAGCAGAAGAGACTTCTTTTAAAAACATAAAAAATCTTACCAATCTTAAACTTTTGAACCGGTAGTGTATATGTGTATTTTTGTGTGTCCTTTTTTATCACATTTTTATTGAATTCATTTAATCACTTGTATTTATTTATTTTAGTTTTTCTTCATACTGAACCTATTTTTTATCTAAAGTTAAAGGAAGATATACCATTTCTATGTAATTTTTAAATATTGCTTTAACAATGCACTTTATTATAATTTACTTGCAGTTTTTGATTTGTAGTGGAATAAAATAGAAAAGTGTGTTGCACATTTTTCAGACTTCTAAACATTCTTTGTTCTTGTAAAAGTATGAATGGCTTAATTTTTTGAAGTTGGTGTTCTCATTATTGTCTTTAACAGACTGGATCAAATTAAATAGAAAATATGTTCTGGCCCATACATTGTCTCTCCTCACTGTAGCAGATGTCTGTTTAATATGTCATGTTGCGTGTTTACATCATTAACAGCATCCGAATGATTGGTGTCACATGCGATAAAGAGCACCTGTCTCACACAGTGAGGTCGTAAACCCTGTGTTCATCCAAATACTGCCCATTTTATTTGCTAATGAAAGACAAGCATAGAGGAAATAGCTTCTTGTTAATTTCAGGCCGCTTTTGCCATGCGCATGCACACTGATTTATTTGCATTCAGAGTAAGAGCAGTGAAGATCCTGAGAGGACACTGAAACCTGAGACATATTAAACAGACCCCAACTCCTTCTGTTTTCACTCTGACATTCTCTCACTCACATTGATACGGCAGCCAATCACTTGTTTACTAGCTAATAAAGCATCTATGAGTGAAGTGAGACTAGAATGCTGCTCAGAGAGAAAGGAAGTACATTTGAACTCATCAATGTTAACAAGATGTCCACTGAATAGCAGAGGAAAGTTAGAGAGAGATTCTGTTTGAAATGACAGAGACAGGGCATTTATCTTGACTTTGAGCTGCAGGGCGTATATGGCAGTCCTGGTGTAGAACAATGTTGTGTTGCATGCTGTGATGTGCACATGCCTTCTTTCTCAACTGTGAGAGAGTCTGAGAGATCATACAGTATATAGAGATATGAAGACGCCCATGGGAGACTGCTGGTCATCTCGTTTCAGTTTTACATTCTGTTCTGATTCTTTCCAAGATTACCAAGGGAAGTCCCATTCACACAAATGCCCTATATACTTTTTTTTTGTTGTTTGTTTTAATGAAATCTTCTCTTTTCTTATGCAGTACACACATTTAAACACATTTGCACAGATTCTTTGTATGGGAGAGACTACTAAAATATTGTGTTTGTAACCCTCATTTTGTGAAACTCATGAAATATTCATATGCTGTTTTTATTTGTCAAGCTGTAATAAGCATTTGTGCTCATTATTGTAGTCTTGTTTTTACCATTAAGTCTCTCAGTATTGTTCTTAAATTCAGAGTAAAAGTTATATTCATACTCACAATCAGCTACAAAATGGAAAATAATCTCTGGTGTTATACACAGAATAAATAAAAACATGCATATACATGTGGCCAAGACACTTTATTCAGTCATATGGATTCCATGAGCAATGCCAGTTTAGAGACCTCCACCCTTTCTTGCCCCTTGACTGCCAAGCAGATGGTCACTTATTAGTGGTAATTAAAATTCCATCATTGATCATAGTTTGTAATCATATTTAATATGAGTCATGTTAATAATTAAGGGGACAAAGATATATGGCTGTCATTTAAAAGCAGCAGGGGAACTTGGCCACCAGGAGAAGTTCATCCTTTATGCTTTTACCTGTATTGGTTAGAAATGAACCATTTTATTTGCAGCTTTCCGTCTCTCATTCTAAAACATGGTATCAACTAGATTTCAACTAGATGGAATTTGAAAACAGCATACTTCCTCGTTCATAATTCATACACACTGTTCACTTGACGATTTCTCAAAGACAGACACATGGCGGATAACATAAGTTAAAATGCACTATTATAGATCCCACTCTTTATAAGGCTGTTATGAAGACAAAACGAAGGCCTTTAGTGTGGCTCAGACGAGGTGATTCACAGCCATTTAAGGAACTATACAGCTCCTTGGCATGGGAAGTTGCAAGCCAACTAATTAGCTAGCATTGTCATTAGCTTGGGGAAAATAGCCCTAGGCTGATTATTTGATCATCAGAGAGGTCGACATTGATTGCAGCAGAAAAGAGAAGTGAATGATTTTACCATTCTGTCTGATAACTGAGGGCGTAGTTCCTCACCCACATCAATGCTTTAGCCATCTCTGTTTGAAATCTGCAGTTGGAGTTATTTGCGGAATTATCAACTTTACGTGGGTTGTGCCTCGGCACGGCACAGCGCGGATAAACACAGTCTTTTGAGGAGAATGTGCAGCTGTCAGTCACCACGCCGGTGTGGATACTGCCATTCAGAATCACAGATTATTCTTTTTGGAAGTATGACCAACATAATAATTTTCTCTGGAAATGTAATCTGAAGAATCATCCACTTTTGCTCTGGTTCTGACATTGCAGTAAATCTCGCTGATTAAATCTAACAATCGCTTATAAGTTATCATATCACGCAAAACCGTGCAAATTATTCTTTGTTCTCAAATTGTTAATGTTAACAACGTCAGCATTGCATGACTGCATGTGATGTCCTTCCGATATAATCCTTGTTTCCACATGGGCCAGTTGCAGTCTCTTTTTTCTGTAGCCACTCAAAAAGTTCAAACCAAGTGTTTTGCATTTTACAGCGGGTGAATCTGTTGTCACTGGTGATTGTCGTTTGGAATTTTCTGGATCCACCATCAAATTGATCAGTTTAATTTGATCAAGTGCTGTGAGAAAAGGCTATAAATCTCTACTCGCTAACATCCTCACACTTAGTGTTGTCATCGATACTTTCTAACTTCGATACAATACCTTGAAAAATATTCGATATTCAGATACCATTTTTCGATACCACGTAGAAAAAAACTGCCACAATATTAAGGGGGAAGTTTTTTTATTTAAAGCTAAATATAACAAGTCTAGAACATGACAATGAGGTACATTTTACATGAACAAGTTCTATTTGTTAATATTTTTTAATTGGACCAGAGCTAACATTATCTGTTGTATTTTTATTACTGTTATCAAAGATTAAAATATACTATAATAACATAAAAGCACTTAACAGTATCAAATTGGAGGATAGAGTGTCAGTAATGTATAATAATAAGATTAAACATTCAATTTTCAGTTGAAGGCATTTTATTATTGAATTAAGAGATGCCACTTTCTGTTTAGTTTAATTAGTCTGTGTAATCCAATTGATCATAATCGGTAATGTATAGGCAAATTGCAGAATTAAATAATAAAATTAAATAGGCACTTAAGCTAATTTACATTTGACCACATGCAGTTACAATATTTACTTGTCTAAGATTCCTCAGTCAGATTATGTTAACTTTAAGAAAACGGTGAAAAAAACTAGACAACACAGACTTATATCAACAACAATACTAACAATACTTAATGTTTCAGAAAAGAGATCGGTTTTTCCTTTAGGATTTTAATTACCAGTGGGGACAGGTCTGTCCAAACAAAACAAAAAAAACACCCCTGATGCTGAACATAAATGCTGCTAAAAGGTAACTTTACCACTGGAGCCTGTTCCTAAGTCTGTTTTCATTCTCCGACATGCCTGCTCGCGGTGTGTAGCGCGTGTCCGCGCTATTCTCCGACTCTGCTCGTTCGCGGTGTGTTGTTAATCCGTGTCCGGGCTATTCTCCGAGATGACTGCTCGCGGTGTTTTGTTAATGCGTGTCCGCGCTATTCTCCGGCTTGCTCGCTCACGGTGTGTGGCCGCGCGTCCGCGCTATTCTCCGAGATGCCTCATGCCTGACCAAATGAGACGAGTGCGTCACGTGTGGTGTTTGTCAACGCGCTTTTGGAGAAGTGAAAGTGACCGCACGGCTAGTATTCGATACTTCGGGAAATTAGTATTGATATCGTTCAGATATTTCAGTATCGATATTTATCGAAATATTCGATATTTTGACAACACTACTCACACTCATAGTCTACTGAGCCGAGACTCCTTCTTTATGTGTACAGATGTGTGTGTAGAGTGTGCTAGAGTGAAAAATTGCATTCCATTTTTGTAGAAAGTGTATATCAGATGACCAGTAAATAGACAGAGAACAGAACATCTGTGGCTTAGACTATGTAGCATGTCGTGTGTGGAAATATGGGAAGTCAGCCCAAAATAATAGAGTTTAAAGTCAACTCACATGAGGCCATAATGAAATAAATTGACTACATGAACAAATGCAATTACAACAACCAGATGTGCTTGCATGCAATTAGACAATTATGCAAGGTGAGCTTCTGTTTGATTCTGTCGGGCATATTGTTCCACTCCATCCCTCCTGACAGTTTTCCGTGCCCTTGTTCACTTGCAGCTCTAAAGCAATAGAGTAAACAGTGTCATCAGGATTATCATTTAACATTTTAGTGCTGAGAATTCAGCTTTGTGATCAGAAGATTTAATTACATTTTAAATAAATATGAAACAAAACAGCTATTTTAAGTTTGATCATTATTTAACTATACTAGTTTTTACTGTATTTTTGATCAAATAGCAAATTGCTGAACATAAAAAAAATATATATATATATATAATAATTTTTAAAAAACTACCGGTATACACTACTGGTCAAAAGTTTAGGGTCGGTAAGATTTTTTATGTTTTTCAAAGAAGTCTCTTCTGCTCACCAAGGCTGCAATTTTTTGATAAAAAATACACAAAAAACACAGTAATATTGTGAAATATTATGACAATTTAAAATGACTTTTTATGTTAATATATATTAAAATGTAATTTATTCCTCTGAAAAAAAGCTGAATTTTCAGCATCATTACTCCAGTCTTCAGTGTCACATGATCTTCACAAATCACTCTAATATGATGATTTTATGCTCCAAAAACATGTATGATTATTATCCATGTTGAAAACAGTTTTTTACATTTTATTTCAGGATTCTTTGATGAATAGAAAGTTCAAAGTACACAATTTATTTAATTAGAAATCTTTTCTAACATTATAAATGTCTTTACTGTAACTTTTCATCAATGTAACTCATCCTTGATGAATAGAAGTATTGATTTCTTATTTATTTCCCCCTAAAATAAAATACAAATTCTTACTGACCCAAAACTTTTTAAAGGGTAGTGTTTAATGTAACAAAAGCTTTTCCATTTCAGATAAAAGCTGTTCTTTTGAACTTTCTATTCATCAAAGTGAAATAAAAATGTTTCCAAGTTTTCAACATGGATAATAATCATGCATGTTTTTGGAGCATAAAATCAATCAATGTGATATTCAAAAAGAATGCTTTCAGCCCTTTTAGACATAGCAAAACATTAAACAGTTGAGTTTTACCGTTTTCAAGTCCATTCAGATGATTTTCTGATTTTTAGAAGAATATCAGTAAGCTTCCTGGTCTCATTGACTTCCTTAGTGGGAAAAAAAATATACTATGGAAGTCAATACGACCAGGAACTGTCTGGTTACTGATATTCTTGTAAATATAAAAAAAATCGGCTGAATATATTAGAAAATGGTAAGACCCAACTGTTTAACTCTGGGGAGTGGTAAAATGAGCCTATTTCCAAATAAGGGGAGTATACCTTTAATGCAGATGAAGCTTGTCTTTTTATTTTTGGATGTCATTCTTCAGTATCTATGTTGCATAACACATTGTGACAAACTACATAATCCAGAATCATGTGTTGTGAACCTGAGTGACATTGACAGTCAGGTGTAAGTGTTTGCAGCTTATGTAAATATTATACATCTATGAGCATCTTCAAATGTCCTCAAATAATTACATTGTGCTCTTCCTCTCTATCTCCTCTGTACAGTAGAGTTACATGAACACTTACTTTGTATATGCAAACAGCAGCGCTCTGTTTTCATCCTTTTAGAAGTCAGAGGCTGTCATGGAGCATGCAAGAAAACACAAACATCCTTTTAACTGCATAGAGACCCGAGTATGAAGCATAGGAGTCTCTCTCTTCTCCTCCCTCTCTCTCTCTGATATCTGCAGCCACCACATGCTTGCATTTTTCTGTTTTCTCTTCTAGAAAACATTATTCCTTTGAAAAGTGGCAATCCCTTTTTATGGCCATATTCCTCCTTCAGCGGCGCGACAGCGCTTTTGTGCGTCGATAAGAGTTTGTGACTGAATTGTTCTTTGATCTGCCCCTAGTGGAGCAGGAACTCCAGAAGGTTTAGCAGCGAGATGCTAATGTCGGGCTCGAGTGTGCTGATATCACCCCCAGGCCTGTTTTACAGTACAAAGACAGTCTCAGCCTTAATGCTGCCTGCTAGAGAATTCTGTTGACATGGTTTCGTGTTTTTTTCTTCATTTTTTTCATTTTACTTCCCTAAGTGGAGGTTTAAATGCAGCAAGCACATCATATGTAAAATTTATGCAAAGTAATACTACTAAATTGAAGGGGGTTTGGGCGCTGGGAACCTGGATTATTCTGTGCTCAAACAGAACTCTGGACTTACAAAAGGACAAAACTCTGCTGGAAAACTGACTGTACATTTATATTAATTAATGCAACTTCTGATGCTTGGGTAAAGTGGAAAAGGGCTGATCTATAATTGCCAAGTCAGGCATGGAGTAATAGCACAACAACCAATCGTTTCAAAGAATAACTGTGTACAATGCATTTAGGTTTACAATTCCAGATACTGTATGTAAGTTCCTGTAGCCATTAGCTTTGGATTTAGCTACATAATTCTAGCCTG